>CAKAOI010027040.1:0-66478 GCA_916701655.1 Sebastiscus albofasciatus
ACAAACATACACACACACACACACAAAATGCTTATTTCCACCAGTGGGGTTTTAAACATTTTAGAGTGGGGATGTAATGGCAAACTGAATGTAACTTAATATTACATTAATGCCACAATAAAAGTGGGATTTTAGATCCATCATTCCCTTAAAGAATAGTTTCCTTCAATGCATCAGTCAATTAAAATGCTCTTTAAGGAATTTCTATGTTGTGGTGCGTCACAAACACGAAAATACACCCAGAACTACACACACAGATGAAATGCCTCATTTAAAGTATTTATTGTTTGCACTGCATTTATTCTGCACTGCTTCAGTGGCCGGCATATCATATTTGTGTTTCACATATACGCTTATCATGACACAGTCACATGTCTCACAGAAAACCTAATACTAGTACAGGTACATGGCTGCATGCTCTTCATATACTGAACAGGAATTTTATTCCAGAAGCAAAAGGTGTGTGATTAAAGGCATATTGTTTTCAGTGGTCAGCATGTTATGTAGCTTCAAATGTGAAATGATGACCATTTTCAACATGTTTTAACCTTCTCTTTACTTTCTCAAATCAATGCACTTAAGTGTTTATAGCTATTTTCAAATTGTGAACCTACAAAAATATAAAAATCACTTTCTAACATCTTTGTCAGTGGTTTGCAATGTATAAATAATAATAGTTTTTTATGCCGGTACAGTCTATAGTTATATAAAAATAGAGTTTCCATGAGTCTAATCTAAGGATGTAACTAATGATGATCATTATCAATGTGTCTGCTGATTATTTTCCCAATTAATCTATTAATCTTTGGTCTATAAAAAGTCTCAAAATAATGAAAATTGTCTCAAGTCAAAGATTTTGTCTTCAAATTAATTTTTTTGTGTGTAAACTATTTATTTAAAACCCCAAGATATTCAGTTTACAATAATATAGAACCGAGAAAAGCAACAAAAAAAAAGTGAGAAACTGAAACAATGAAGTTTGGTGTTTTTCCTTGAATGAAATGACCTTTAATCGATTATTCGATTATCAAAAGAGTTGCTGAATCATTTTCTGTGGAATAACTGATGAATTAATCGACAAATCCTTTCAGCAATTCTTTAAAACTGCAGCAGCATTCACGTTCAGCATCACACCTCCCAATGGAGGTGAGACTGCAGATGCAGATACACTGGAAATATGTATGTAGGGCACCTTCCCCTTTATTATTCAGGCTTCTGTGTGTGTGCGTGCGTGTGTGTGTCAGTTTCTAAAGATGCTGAAGATCTTCTTCCTCAGGATTTATTCACACTCAGTTTGCTGTATTGAATACCTGAAGCCTGTCTGACCTACATTCAGCTTCGACACCCGTCCATAGACAAGAGCAGAGACTAAAACACAAGTATACGGTCATGGAGCATCTTGTTGATGCACACATATATTGACCTAATTTCACACAGAACCCTGAACAGACAGAGAAATCAGTTAAAGGAATAGTTCAACATTTGACATTTTGAGAAATACAATTGTTCACTGTCTTGCCTAGAGTTAGATGAGAAGATGTGTCATGTCTGTCTGTTAATATGAAGCTATAATCAGCAGCTGGTTAGCTTAGCTTAGCAGCTAGTTCTGCTATGTACAAAAACAATCTGCCTACTGGCACCTCTAAAGCTCACTAATTAACACATTATATCTTGTTTGTTTAATCCATTTAAATGTCAAGTAGCAGGTTTTAGAGGTGCTGATATTTTATTTACCTTTGGACAGAGCCACGCTACCTGTTTCTACAGGTTTCCAGTCTTATGAAAAGCTAAGTTAACCATCAATCAGCACCTTTCATATAGGCTAGTGCAGTTCAAAGTGCTTCACAGATAACTGACAAGACAAAAATAACACAGAAGTGCGGACTGTGAAAACAACAGAAATTACCCAGCAATTTAACAATTTGATCATTTGAGACCACTGATGATAACATTATAAGAATGTAATAAAATAGATGTAAAGTGAAGTAAAAAGTAGGTTAATAAAATAACAATAAAATAGAATAAATTTGTACAACTTGAATACAATAAAATGAGTGAATAAAAACTAGCAGCTGGCTCTAGTTTCACTTTTACCGTACAGACATGAAAGTGGTTTCGATCGAAGAAAATGAATAGCTGTATTTACCAACATGTCGAGAGTGAGATAATGTTATTCATTATTTGTATGAAGCATTTAAAGATGAAGAATATGCAGTGGATTTTCTTTATTATTATGTAACATCTTTCTAACATCTTTCTTTCCTTCGTTCAGGAGGTCTCCTGCAGCAACCACTCAGCCTCCAATCACCAGAGTTTGTTTCCCAGGTAAGAGGCTCAGAGGAATATCCTGCTTCGTGTCTGACTTCTGTCTTTTTTATCTAATTTACATCTGGCTCGAGCATTCTTCTGCCACCATTTTTTCTTTTTCTCATTATTCTCTCCTCCCCTTCTCTCCCTGCCTCTCTCCTCCGTCTCGTCCTTTGCTCATGAACTCGCGTACGTGATGACTTTCACTTTTTTCCGCCATCTGTCCTCAGCTCTAACATTTCAGTCCAGACTATTCCGTCATCAAGCTCATTAACTACGTTCAAACACAATTATAGTGGTACTTCAGACAAACACACACACACACACACACACACACACACAAACACACACAAACACACATACACATACAGCATTGCCTATTAAACCAGCTCACTCAATGTTAACAGCAAACCTCCCTTTTTTCTTTCATCACATTTGAGTTTAAGCTGCTGTGTGTGTCTACACCAGTAAGAGGCAGTGTGTGAGTACGTGTGTACAAGCACAGAGGGTTTTTTGAGCACTATACAGTACATGAGTGTGTGTGTATGTTGGCAAAGTGTGTATTGCTTGTGAATATTTTTGTGGGATCTGCGTCTGCTCTCCAGCTCAGCCTAGGCCGTTTGCTACACACTCAAACTCATGCACACACACACACACACACACACACACACACACACACACACACATATATGCAGAGACACATAGAGTAAATGTGGTTTTACACACAGGTTATACGCATTTAAGTGTGTGTTTACAAATGTTTTTGTGAGTCCTTGGTGTGTGTGTGTATGTGTGTGTGTGTAGTCTTGTATTGCTGTCTCTGTGAGGATCAATTTCAGTTTGAACTATGCTAGTGAGCACATTTCTGCATTGTTAGGACCAGTCCTGCTGGCCTCAGGATTGGCCACACCTGAATCTGCAGTTCCACTCGACTGAGCTTCATAGAGAGTTTCAGATCATTGTTCAGCTGTCCGGCTCCAACTTCACTGTTTTGGTTTCCTCTTACCGCGCTCATAGCGTCACAGCAGGCAGCTGTTTTCAGTGGAAAGAAAACCACAGTGCTCTACCTGCTCAGCACCAAACACAGTTAGCGACTAGCTGTTGAAGAGTATTAGTAAGAAATAGAGTTTTTATAAGCTAAAGAGCCAGATATATCCCTTAGGAATTGGTGGAGACCAAAAACAGAGCTAAAAAAGAGTGAATATCAGACTTACATTCATCAGGTGGCCAGAAACACAACTCCAAATTAATCATAATGTTGCTCCGTAACTGCTAGATGTATTGAAGCAACCGTTTGCTAACAAGTCCAAATATAAACCTAAAAGGTGATGATATGTGAGTGTTGTGTTCACAACTTGTTTCTTTCTTTTGTCTTTCTTTCTTTATTGCAGTAGGCTGATTTTCTTTTTTCTAGTGCAGATGAAAAATATAATGGACAGGTCTTTGACGCCCAGACAGTTTGTGTACATTTGATTTAAAATGATACTACACACAGAATCTGTCTTTTGTAGTACACTCACCTCCTGGAAGATTGTTGAAAGCTTGTATGATCCTCCTTCACCTATAGAACATCAGTGACTGTAGTCACCTTCAATTATCTCACTGCTGATGGCCATTTTGGAAAATGGCTTCTACGGCCACCATGGTGCGAGTTTGTGATGGCCCAATACCCAGTTTTGTTCCCATTATATGTATCAAAACATCTGCCAAATTTGTTGCTTTTTTTTTTTTTTTTTTTTACTGCAACATTGAAAGATGTTTTGAAAAAAACATGAATAATATGAAATACAAAATTATATAGCACACTGTGTAGTATCTTTGTGCAGATTTTTGCAAGTGACCACTAGAATATTTTTTGTACTATTGTATATTTAATGGGAGATTGAGAGAGGCATTGATAAAAATATAGTTATTTTGATAAAGCAATAAAGTATTCAACATTTAACCTCACATATGTAGGCAGACATTCCCACATTCTAGGCAGAACATTGAAAACAGTGACATGCGTTGACGTGTAAAAAGAGACCGAGATGAGCAACAATGAAACTGAAAACAGTGAGCGTAGTTAACCATCAAATAACCAACATGAAACCCACTCGGGTATGATATGACATCAAAGAAGAACTAGTGAAACGAAGCTTCAGTCTGTTCCGCAACGATATGATTTTCTTTCTTTTTCATAAAAAACAAAAACAAGAGTCCCCTGCTGTATTTGTTAAGAAAATTACACCTACATAAGCTTTACTGGACAAATTCTTGTTTGTTTGTTGGTGTTTTTACTGGAATCTATGAGTTCATGTTGTTGAAAAGGAAGCAACAAATACTTGGTAGTCTATGTTTATACTGTGTGTGTGTGTGTGTGTGTGTGTGTGTGTGTGTGTGTGTGTGTGTGTGGTGAGTATAAGAATCTCTTAAAACGTTGACGTGTGTGTAAGGGAGTATTTCAGTGTGTGATTAAACTTCGCTCTGTGCGTTTTTTGCAATTGTGGATTGGTAAGGTGTATGATTCACATGTTTATCGTGGCATATGTGCAACAATGTGTGTGTGTGTGTGTGTGTGTGTGTGGTGTGGGGAGGTGTTCCTGTGGCTCTGATTGACGTCAGCATGCCTGTATGTGGCTTCTGTTGACTTCCTGTCAAAGCAGATGGACTGAGTTTTCACTTCCTTCTTCAGAACCGCAGCTCATCAGGTGCTGTGAGTGTGAGTATGAGTGTGTGCATGTGTGTGTCTGCGCGCGCATGTATGGTGTGCGCGTGTGTGTGTATCTGGTAAACCAGCTTCATAACCTGCATTATGACCTTTCTGTGTAAGGTTAAACAAGATCGTCACCAACGTTATGATAAACTTTATTTTCTTTTAAACCGTCACTAAGTTTAAGTATTTGACTGCACTGTAAACAGTCCGCTCCTCATCGATATGCAAACATTACTTTAATTTGTGCAAAACCTGGCTAAACATTGACATGGAATTTGTGTCTTTTTGTTATTATCAACAAATCCAATGTAAAGACCAAAACCAACAAGAAATGTATCCTACTAACTCGTATTATCTGTCACAGCCTGATATATCTTATTTCTCACTGTTTACAAAACTTAAAAAAAAAAAAAAAATTAAAAAGTCATACTGTTGCATTTGGATTATATGTTCCTTCATTACAATAAACACAAGTGTTGTTGTGTTTTCCTCTCAGCTTATTAAAAGAAAAACTAAAAAACAATGTAATCATGTGCTGAAAATTTGTTTCAGAAGACACTTAAAAAGAAAATGAAATTGCATCACTATTGTTTTTAATAGTTTTACATTTTTCTACAGCTTTTATTTCAAATGACGTAGTCTCACAGTTTGCTTTTAGTTAGTTGTTTATGGTTTTTAATTTAAAATGTTTCTTTTCTTCTCTATTAAAGTATTGTTGTTGTATCTTACATTATGGTTGATATAATGTGTTTGTTAAACAACACATGCTGAGATGATTATTCAGTCAACAAGGACATTTATATTTTCTTTTTTTATTATTTTTCTATTTAATTAAGTGTTAAAGTAATTTTTTTTCTAGCAAAAAAAATTGAGAATTCACTGTTTTTTTTATTTGTTTTATGTATTACTAATGAAATATTTTTTGGTTTTGGACTGTTGGTTGGACAAAACAAGCAATTTGAAGACATCTCCTTGGCCTTTAGGAAATTGTGTTTTTTTCACTATTTTCTGACATTTTATAGACCAAACAAACGATTAATTGAGAAAATAATCAGCAGATTAATCCGTGACAATTGTTAGTTGTAGCCCGGATTTGAATTTATGTATGTAGTCTGTGATTCCCTGCATAGAAGTGGCAGCTCTCTAGACAAAAAAGATACATTTTCTCCTTCCTACATGCCCCTCAGCAAAGTTGTGTGTTTATTTGTTGAGAATAATGAAAAGATAAAGTTGCACCAGTGTTGTCTTTTAAAACACAACAGTACCGTTTTGTACTGTATTTACATTCACGGTAAACTTTATATAATGATGTGTGATGATGTGGTTGTGTACACTCAGCAGTTACCCACCACATAATCTCACCACTGTTTTCCCATGATCTCAGGCCACATCCTGCAGACCACCTCCTATTCACATCCATACCTGCCTCTGTCTCTCTCTCCACCACCTTCCCTCTCTATTTGACTCATTCCCAGCCTCTGCCCAGCTGTTGTTTCACCCCCTTGAGTCTTTATTTTCCCTTTTCATTCATCTGTTTATCTCTCTCTCTCTCTCTTTATCGTCACCGGAGGAAGGGGAGGGCAGGAAGTGTGAGGCAGGAAGAGAAGATCAGATTGTTCCTGTTTTGCTGTCTCTAAACTGTTGTAACTTGACGGAAGCCAGGAGGAACTGTGTGCGTGAGGTGTGTGTGTATGAATGTCTGTGTCAGCCCACAGGAGAAAAATAGGATGCAGCGAGACAAAGGCCTATTGTCTGTGCCCACACACTTCACAAACATGCACATGCTGATACAATGATATAATACGTAAATACCTGCTTGCAGTGCTGCACAAGCACAATGCATCACACACAGGTGAAGGGCGCGCGATTAATTCTTTTAATTCTGTAGACATGCAGATAAACAATCTGAAGCCAAAACTGCATACCTTGCATGTTTTGAATGCCATTCATGAAACGGATGAATGTTAAGTCATGAGATGACAGGTGCACCTCCACTCCTCTGGTCTCAATTTTCCATTTCATATAATAATGTGATATATAAGATGTTAGATATTTATTATATATAGTTTTTATTAGTGATAAATGAGGCCAGATCATTTTTGCAGTGCTGCTATCTGTCATTATATGAATGTATAGTCGAGCTCAAAGCTGCTTATAGTATATGGGTACGTATCTCAGTGGTCAAAGTTGGCTTCATAGGAGCAGCTTGGTTGCCTTCTGGTTAAGATTCATACCATAAATCAGGTTTGATTTAGCTAGATGTCTCTGTTGCATGAAAAAGCCATCTCTTTCTCACGTTTCCTGTCAGTATCTCAACTGTTGCTATCAAATAAAGGCACAAATGCCTTAAAAAAACATTTGCTCCATAAACCTGCACAACTCTTTTAAGTACATGACATTACTTTTGTCTTAAGTGACTGCGATTTTTACTCCTCATACACGCACATCAGGGCAGTTTGGGGCCTTGCTCAAGGACCCTTCGACAGCATAGTTGTGACTGTTCAGGCGTAGCCAATAAGGAAATCTCACACAAGAAGTTGCAGAGTCGCAGTAAAAAGCATTTGGAGGAAGTAATGAAGAAACGAAACATACGATTCATGACTTGATTTGTACAGTTATACTTTTGGAGTGCATAGACCACCATTGATTTTACAGGTAAAGTAGATATTAGATGATTTTTGTCCTACAGTATATTTGGCTCATGCAAAAATGTGAAACTAGCCGTGTTTCCTTTCAATTGTCAAGCAAATTTTAAGCAAACTTTTGAAATGCTGCAAAAAAAAGTGTGATGTGAAATGTGAATTAGACATGTTTGCATCAACTGGTTGGACAAGTGTCATATTTAGTTTACATAGTGAGTGACCTATGTTAAATGTAAGCCAAAAGTTATATGTAAACTAGAGGCAGCTACTAAATGCCACCAACTCAATCGAGCTGTGTGTGTTTTAATTGAACTGAGGTGAGTGGATATCCACAGAGTTGTACGTGTTGTGCTGTACAAGTATGTGTATATGTACCATTTGCCAGCACCTCGTGTTCCAGTGTGTTTCTGTCACAAAATTAAAGCTCATAGTACAAACTGTACTATTGTCTAGGCCAAAGTTTTCATAGTGGGAGGCGGGCCTCCTCAGGGGGGCTCCAAACGGTTTCAGGGGAGGTTCAGTAAAAATAGAAGATCACATTGAATCGCCTAAATGTGTGTGATTTGGTTAAAGAGATAATTCAGAGATACAGTAGTTGGGGAACATTACTGTTTTTCCCACTTTCCCAGAGTCAGAATCTAAAAGATGCCTTTAGGACAGACCTTTTTTATGTATATGAAGTCTGAAGTTATGTCAAACTGCAATATCACTATCTATCTTGGCTCACTTGGTGAGTGTCTATGGGATCAAATTACATGACCATGATCCCATAGGCATCCAGGAATTGAGCGAAACTAAGCAAGCAAACTAAGGGGGGGGTCAAGGGGCGCCTTTTTCCGAGCTTTGTCAGTGTGGAGGCCCACAGTCTCACACTTTAAAACCCCCTGATCTAGGCTATATGTTGGAACGTATTCTTAAAGCTAGGGTTCATTTTTTGTTATATTTGTTGAAATTGTCATTCTCATTCGACTGATATCAATAAATCAAATACTCTGACAGAAAAAAAAAAACTGGTGTCAGTGAATGTCGCGTGACTGTATTTGGCCCGATTGTAATGATTAGACGGGCTACCTACTGTACCTGTGCACACTCTGCCCGCTTATTGCACTTCACCGGAGTTTTCCACAAGCTGATGGCTTGACAGCTGTGAGTACTAACAATAGCCATGTTTGTTGTTTATGTTCATAATGATAGTTTTGGGGGAGTGGCTTTGGAGGGAGGCCTGAAGCGACGGACTGTCAGTGTTGACAACTTGGCGACTTTCTCACTAGATTTAGTGACTTTTGGAGCTAGTGCTGCTACTTTCATTGGAAAAGAGTTGGCAACACTGGGCTTGGTTTTTAGGTTGGATCATTTTTTTTAAAAACTAGCGTATTATTGCTAGTTTCAAGTTTACCAACCCTAGCTTTAAGTGCCAGTATCTTGCTACAATTGTGCCTTTCACACAACACAGTACTCTATGACATACTGGGTTGAAGAAAAAACTGTACAACACATTGTTTTTTTTCTCACAGGATGAAGGTGGAGATGAAACAGATAATGTAGATCAGATAAGGCACTACATAATTTAAACATTAGCACTTCTTTATCAAATATCACCTGTAACTTATATTGACTGCAAATCATATGCATGTTTCAGACTTTATCACCATTTAGTCTTCATATTTCGGTGTCTTTCATCCCTCTGTTTATTGAGTATAATGAAAAACTGTAAAGGAGACTCATTGTTTTTACAGAGCCGTTATCACGTCACAATCACAAACAGGTTAGTCAGGTCTGCCCACACATGTTGTGAAAATTTTCCACATACAGTAATAGAGAGCCACTGACTCAAAGCAGCTGTTTTGTGTCATGGTGTCATAACAGAGTCAGGAAATATTCTGTCCCATTTCTACGGCATTTCGCTGTGAGAACCTCACAAAGGTATGACCTGACTTCCTGGTCAAGTCGACCTCTCTGATGAAATGCTGTCATACAGGATATATGTGAGGCAAAGGGCTCTTGAACTCTGCCGACCTTATTCACATATGCGCTGCGTGTGTGTATGCGTTCGGCTGCTCGGTAGTGTGGAAAGGTGTCAACGAGTTGGCTTTTTAAATCCCATTGTGCCTTTCCATTGTGTTGGTGTTTCCGTACGAGTTGAGCAGGCCCCCCATGACATTTTCCCAAAAAGAAGCCCTGCATGTTATTTCACAGCTAGGAGCTGGTTTTTGGTCAACACTAAACAATAAGTCTGAGTTAACTGTATGGGTGAAAGGTATTTGGACAACGTGGAATTGTTATGCAATAGGGTAAAGAAACAATGCACATACAGTACATTTGCTATATATGGTATGGTACACACAGAGTATGGACAGTTTGGTCTTATGAACGGCTCTCTCTTTGTCTTAGTCTGACCAGGAAATTCTTACTGAACTAGCTGGGTCTTAGGTAAAAGCTTTATATAGAAACACTGGATAAAAACAGTGCTGCTGCTAAATTTAGTAATCAATGCTTTGGAAGTTCTTTGTTTGTAGGAGAGGAGTATCACAGATTTAGAGTTTCAGTTATGTTGCACATTTGACTGGTTGTTAGCCATGAGAGCAGCAAGGCTGTACGGACAGCAAAGTCGGTCTGTTGGTCAGTTGGTCAGTATGTCTGTTCATTTATCGTATTGTACGGATTCATGATCACCACATTATAGTGGTGGGAATCACCAGAGGCCCCACGATACGATAAATTTGTATAGTTTGGTGTTCGCCGTTTCAATCGGATCCGCTGCAGTATCTTTCCCTGCCATTCCACGTTTTAAAATAGGTCAGTGGCCCCTCCCCTTCCGCTGCGTAGCAAACATGGCAACTGTTGAGGGTGAGAAGTGTCCAGCGTTCCACACTCAAGTTTTGACCGTTTTGCATACAACATCCGGGTACTTAGAGTGCACTGCGTTTTGCCATACTTGTCAGTGTGAATGCACTTATGCACTCAATATAGAAAGCGCAAGTATGGAAGAACGCAAATAGAGACACAGCTTTAGTCTTGTTACAATACACTTTAAAAGTCCATTGTATCACATCCTACAAATTTTGGAAGTGAAATATGTCCTTGTGAGACCTCACCTGAGAGTTTGCTGGAGTCAGGGAAGAGAAGAAGATCCTCAACTGATCTTGTGAGCTCAGTAAAGAAACAGATCAGAAAATAAAACATAAATGGCTTAATTTTTTTATGAGCTGCAAACCCAGTCTTAACACAGCCGTTACCCTCAACTTTTAAGGTATAAGAATGTGTCATCCTCCACCGCCCATTCTCAGTTGCATAACATCCACTGAAAGATCCACAATTTCTGTTTGTTGTTCTGGGCTCACAGTTAAGAACAAGAAAAATAATCTTTCTTGTATAATTTCATCAAGTCACGGAAACACGTACAAGATTTGTTTCATCTGCGCCAACAGGTTTGAGAGAGTAGAGCAAAGGGCAGTGAATGAAGAGTCCCTCATCAATCTCTTAATGAGTTTTATTTAATACAAACCTCAGACAACCCTGCACTCTCTGCAGCAAACAGTGGCCCAGTGCGTGCAGGAATGCACTGAGGAGGTCACAGAAAGGAGGACAAGAGAGACAGAACAGGAGGAGGGATGAAAGGAGGAGATGAAGAGTGATGAGGTGAGAGGGCAGGAGAGATAAGGTTTGTCTTCAGAAGGGAGGAAGAATAAGCGAGGAGGTGTCCGAGAAGATATGATGCAGGGAAAACAGGAAAGTGGGCTGGAGATGAGCAGCTGGAGGATCTAAAGCAAAAAATAAACAGAGAAACAAAGCAGATTCTCTGTGACTTCTCACAGTACCAGTACATCTGTCACTGGTGTACACAGTGTGGCTCATTGATGTGTCAGCTTATAAGTTTCATTTTACTGACATTCATGTACCCAGGATAATATACACAGGGCTGCAACAATATGGGCGTTGCAGTCCTTTGTATTATTTTAAATGATATATTATATATATTATAACAATAAGCAACTAAAGTCAAAGCAAATTTTGTGCAAAAAGGGCAGCTCAGGTCACAAACAATTGAACATGACAATTATAGGGGTTTTACAGAATGCACATTCATTAGCGTCTGCTACAAAATGTACAAAATACTCAAATAAGGATGCTAATTTTGAATTTATTTTTTTTTAAACCGATAGCCAGACCTTGTTAACTGATCATTAACCATTAACAGACAAGATTAGTCAGTTTCATGCAGCGGTGCTGTGGTTTTAGTGCCCAACAAGCCGCCGAGCTGAAACAATAAGCTGATGCACAAACAGGTTAAATCCATAATTTATCACCAACTGCAGTGTATGTGCAAAACAGACAAGTCCTCAGTTCACCCATCCGGCGAGAGTTAGCAGACACAATGCTGCGTGTATTGTCGTGGACACATGCGGCCACTTTCCCAGTAAGTCTGCATCGCATCAGTTAGTTTAGCTGCAAGGTTGTCAGCTGTGAGTCTGCCTGGCGGACTCTGTCAGCCCGCCGTAACGTTAGCGAGTGTCCGACAGACCGTGTGTGTGATGGTGAGTATGAAGTTATCAGTAGTTATGTGGTGCCGTCAAATGAAACTCGTGAGCTCCTGTTTACAACATGGGAAATCGTGTACATAACATATTTGGCGTTCAAGTGGTTAAGTCATGAAGAACACCGCTGCTAAGCAACGGTGATATTAACGTTACTGTCGGCGTCTAGAAGCCACGGAGGCTAACAACTGCAACGGCTAAGGCTCACTTAAGGTGGACTGTCAAGGTGGACCAGCTATTCTCCTTTAAGTGACAAGCTGCTCCTCTGAGTTTTGCTCAGCTTTTTATTTAGATTTGAATATTTCTTTTAACCGACAGCATTAATTGATTAAAAATTACAAAAAATTAATGTTAACGGTTAATTATTAGCATCCCTTCTTCAAATATTATCTTTTGTATCATAAAACAAAATAATTCCAACTTAAACATTATTAGAGACATGCAGTTAGGATAGTGGCAGCAGGTGCTGTACATGCTCATTGTATGTCTGACATGATAACAGTGGTGTTTGGTTATGCTCCATTGAAAGTTCCTTGAAAGCACAGAAAATATGCTTATGTACACTAAGTCCACTGCATAAAACAACTGCGGAGATGTCATACAGAGACTCTTTGGTTTCAATTTGTTTTAGACGCTACAGTGTTCTTTCAGGAACTACGTGCTGTCAGTCAGAGTATTTTGTTTTCGGTAAAGCATACCCTTCATGTGGTGATCATCACTGTATGCTGCAGGAAACACGTGCATCGCTTCAGAGACTGCATTAGATAGAGCTATATGCAGCACCACTGCTTTTCTATGTGCTGTTGCACCACATACACACACAAAGACACATGCACACACACAGAGAAGTGATGTGTATGCAGACATTTATTTTCCAGGATCTCATAATAGGTTGTCATGTGACACACCCAGCTAAAGCCAGAGGCTCCAGTAGCAATAACTCCTCCACA
Organism: Sebastiscus albofasciatus; assembly: GCA_916701655.1. NCBI lineage: Eukaryota > Metazoa > Chordata > Actinopteri > Perciformes > Sebastidae > Sebastiscus > Sebastiscus albofasciatus. The sequence continues at coordinate 13,130 of CAKAOI010027040.1, forward strand.
GCGGTGCACCTGTCTGGGGCTTCTCACTGACGCAGCCCGCCGACTCCAAATAGAGACGAATATCTGCCAGGGTGACCAGTGTGTTCATCTCACTAACACACAGTGTGTATGCATGCACACTATGCATGTTAAAAACTGGTCTTGGGTCAGCACTACCACTGCATAAAACCAGGGTCTGTCTTGAGGCTTCAAATGTCATATAGATGCTTTAACCTACTACTCACTTAATATTTATTTCCAAGGGAAAATATGTGGTATTAACTGCATTGTTTATTTGTTAAATATGGAACACAGATGAGCTGTTAGGCCTGGTTTTTGAGCATTTAATGCACAATTAATGACAATGGAGCTGCCATCTGGAAGCTGTTTACCCAATAAATCTTCTAGGATTGGATTGATAGGAATTTACTAATGCTGTCATTAGATTTTAGAGTCTGGTATCACATGTCAGAAACAACAACATCTACATTCCCTTAGGGGCAGCAAACCATCTTTGGTTGGTGAGGTAATGCTGGACCACTTCCAGCCTCGTGGTTTTGATATGGCATCGGTTCAATAAGAGAGATTATGGCAGGGCTACCATGTCTAAATGTCACAGATACAGTATCTGCCAACCTATCACTCTGTCTCTCGCCTCACACTCTGCTGTGCACGTCCACAAAATGCCAACATGAGCAGTTGCCATGACAGCGACTCCCTCCTTTTCCTCCAACCCTGACTCTATTCTGGTGAAAGCAATGCCCTACCTCCGTAACCCCCCTTCTCTCTTTCTGTCCTCTCTTCTCCACCTTCCAGGTGTCCAAGTATTGAGAAACACATTCTTGGCCCGGTTTCTCTCCATGTTGGTAGCTAATAAGTCTCAGTATTTATGTCCCTGGGTGTCTTGTGTTACCTGTCCTCTTAACTACTTCCTGCTCCTGGGTACTTAAACGGCCTCAGGGGGGCCTCCCAGAGCGATCCGGCCCCCAAATATTACTGCAACCTCATCCTGCGTCATGTATAAAGGTTTGAGGCCAGATTTTAGGCCAAAATGTGATTAATTTCCATTAAATAAAGACAAAATCACTGGAAGTTTTCTCTAAAATCCCCACTCAGACTGCTCCAGGTATCCAGGCAGAGTGTGCGGTCACTGGGTAGGATAAGGAGCTGAAACCTTAGAGAAAGAACTTAATGTGATGGTGAGAGGGTTTGGGTTTCTCTGACGGGAACTGTTTAGAGTAGACTGCTGACAGGAAAGGCTGTGATACCTGTAGAATAATTTTCCCCTCTGATTTACTGCAAGTACTTTGCAAGGCAAACAAGCAGAGTGTAGATGTGTGCCAGGCAGTGTGTTTTGTTTCTCCGTACCTCTCTTAACTATGTGAAAGGTCCTCATGAGCCTTATGGAGGCAGCATGTGTATTTGAGTGTGTGTGTGTGTGTGTGTGTGTGTGTGTGTGTGTGTGTGTGTGTGTCAGATAGATAAAGAGTTGTTCTGTTTTTCCTTACGTGGCATCTCAGTGGTTTTTGTGGCACTTCCTGATGGAGAAATATGGGGCAAAATAGCTCCTATCATTTTGTAACATCAGCCGCGTGCATACAATAACACAACCTGTGTGCCTTTGATAAGATCTTGTGAGCTGTGCTACATAACTGACAGGTACATTTGATTATTGGAAACTAAGATGACGGGATATTGGCACTTTTTCTGCATGTTCCTGGCAGCAGTGGCATGCCTCCAGCAGTGTGCAGATAGCGGCTGCTCACTGACAATAGCTGAAAGAATGATAGCAACAGCCTGTGACGTTCAGCCTGTTATGTAAAACTAGGGTCATATTCAGTTTACAGCTGCTGCTATTCATCCACTAATGATGGAGCATCCTTTTCCAATTATTTCACACCGGGGTTGGAATCAAATTATCTTGGGTACACTCTGTTTAACTACTCAAGCTGACCAAAGTTAATCTTGTGAGGAATATGTTTTACCAATTTAAGGGACTGTACAAAAATGTCTAGGGTGGGGAGGAGGACTGAACCATATATTAAACTTTATAAAAAAGCAAAGCCCTCCTTAGTGTTATTAATATTTCCGTTGAACCCTACCCTTGAGTTATTAGATATAACTAGCTAAAACTAATGCAGTCTAATACAACAGTCCTGCAATAAATCCTTAAACCTTTGCTAAAGCTCCAGGCCTTCTGCTAGTATACCGCTGACACCCCAGGGCGTCCCTGTTTTGAATGAGAGGCAGGATGACTTCTTCTACCAGAGGACAGGTTTGTGTCTAGAAATGCGTCATACTTGGCTTAGCAGGTGCACTGTGGACGCATGTTTGTGTGCTGATGTGTACAAATGACAGCAGAAGTCGTGGATGCATGTAAAATGAGGGTGTGAGTGTTACCTGAATGTATATCAATCAGTTTGTGCGTGTTTTACTTGTCACACAGACACCTTTCTGTCAGTGGAAGGAAGTCCATGCTGGGAAGGATTGTGACACTAATGAGGAAACAGGTCACTGTGACAACAGCGACTTCCTCACACACACATATAGACGTACACACTCCCCCAGGTGTTTAGAAAAATCCCCGCAGGCTTTTTTTCTGCAACAGTTCATCAATCTTTCTCATGGGACAAATAAGTTCCTTTGGCGTGACAGGCAGACAAAGAGCAGACATGGGCTGACCTGCGTCACAAACCCCAGCATGAAAACACTGTTATTACTCCTTTCACAACTCATCTATGACCTCGCTGGGGGGTTTCACACACTGGGTCGTAAACCCGGCTTTACACAAGCATTCTTGATAGAGATCTGCTTTTCTGGTTTACATTAATGTTGAATTAACTTGTTTAAACAAGGTGCCAGTGTGCAGTGAACACAAATGTCACCTAGATATTACATTATTATGAGGTTGACATTTGTGTTTTCTTTGGTGAAATGTCTCAACAATGTTTGGATGGATTGTCATGAAATTTGGTACACACTTTAATGTCACCCTCAGGATGAATTGTAATAACTTTGATGAAGCCCTGACTTTTCATGTAGCTGTGGTTCATGACCAAATACCTACAAAACTAATGACATTCCCATCAGACTCAACTGTACTTTGTGTTCAGTGCTTAATGTTAGCAAATATTACTGCCTCACAGAGCAGCTAGCGTGGCTGTAGACTCTTAGTCTTGTTAGGTTTCAATGCACAGTATGTTGCATAGAAAGTTGTTGAAATGAACTTTCACTTCTTTAAATCCATCAGGTTGGTGATTTTTGTTTAGGGGTCTCTCCCTTCAACAGCTGTCTTTTTGAAATTTCTTTAACTTAAACCTGCAGTAGGCAGAATGTTTTTAGCATCATTGGGCAAAAATTCTATAATGACCTTTCAGCATATTGTAATTCAAGTGTTCTGAGAGAAAACTAGACTTATGCACCTCCTCATGGCTCTGTTTTCAGGCTTTACAAAATGTAGCCCCTGAGGGGAGACTTTGACCAATCACAGGTCATTTCAGAGAGAGAGCGTTCCTATTGGCTGTGCTCTGGCTGGTGGGCGGTGCTTAGTATTTCCTCAACTGATCTCAACATGGCTGCTGGGTCACAAACTTTATCATTTAACAGCTAAACAGTACACTACAAGATGTTTCTGAAAACATTTGAGGCAAGAGATAGGCATTACAGTAACAGAATATTGATTCATATTTGATCAGCGCTGCCTAGTTTGACCGTTTGGTTGGAGTTCATGAGTGATTGACAGCTGCTCAGAGACGGCAAGGCTCCAGCTCAGCTCTGATTGGTTGTTTTCCTCCGTTCTGTCAAATCTTGCAGATGCCATTAGGAACACCAGAGGACACAGAGGCACATAATTTTTTTTCAGATTACCTGTCTAATGCACTACTGTCAGGATACAGTGCCCGTTCTATAGAAATTACTTTTTTTTAACTATATTTGCTCCAATTCTACACACTGCTGCTTTAACTTTAGACTTAAAGGGGAAATCCAGTGATGTCATATTTAGGTTTTACTTCCTTTTTGTAATGAAATCTTTGTATTGTGTATTACTGAGATAATAGATCTACTTTTTTAGGCCTCCACACCGGAGACAGCCATGGCCGGAGACATTATGTTTTGGAGTTGTCCGCCTGTCTGTCCCATTCTTGTGAACGTGATATCTCAGGAACACCTGGAGGGAATTTCTTCAAATTTGACATTCACTTGGACTCAAGGATGAACTGATTAGGTGTTGGTGGTCAAAGGTCACTGTGACCTCACAAACCACATTTTTTGCCATAACTCAAGAACTCACATGTTAATTATGACAATTTAACACAGATGTCCAACAGGATAAAATGATGAAGTGATGACATTTTGGACAGAAATGGATGTAAACAGCAGTAATTCTAGTTTTAAGTTTTTCACATGTTACGGGCTTTTGTTGTAGTTTTTATGTTTACATTTTTATGGTCAAAATTAGTTGAGAATAGTTTAATTACATAATAAAACGCTAATAAACGAGGAACCAGGGAAAGTAGCCTACTTAGGCTGTCAGGTTCATTGTCAGTCAGACGTATAGTACAAATCAGCACATACAGTACAGTACAAAATGTGCATGATGTTGACCTACTGCTCGCTTTTTAATACCTGCGTAAACACTTCATAGCCACGGTTTAAACCAGCTGACGGTCTTAGTGGTGTATCCTGTGTTGTGCAAGGTGTTCTGCTGGTCACATGTAAACAGCTTTTGTACTACAGTGTATCAACAGAGGAATCAGTGTAGAGAGAGGAGTCTGTTCCTCGGCGATTGCAGATAAGACTGTTTACCTTCAGCCTTTCTCTCTGAGAAAAAGACAGACCTCCACTGTTTGCTCTACACTACAATGTGTATATTGTGTCCATGAAGCAGTGCTTGATGTCTGTCTGTGTGTGTACAGTATGCGTCGGTAGATCCTCATCAGTCACACTCTTCTCAACAAACAGAGCTCCGCAAAGCTGCTTGTTATTGTCTCTTTTCCGTTTAGTGTCTCATGTGTGACGAGGTGACATAATGGCATAATGAGGCTATCGACTTAATCAAACAAAGCTTTGTGTTTGTTCATTTCTCCCTCCCTGACTGAAGATGCAAAACAGCAAAGCAGTTTATTGTGTTGACACTTATGTTATTATTAATTTGACAAATAAGATTTGGGTCACGTTCTGGTTCATAACCACAACATATTTTCCTTTTTAATTCAGCATCAAACTATTTTGTTGATTGTTCAGTGATGACACTATCATATCATACTACTACTTTAAGAAGCCTTAAAGGGGGTGACCTCTGGCTCACCCGGTAGAGCGTGCGCCCCATGTAGGCTGAGTCCTTACTGCAGCGGCCTGGGTTTGATTCCAACCCGTGGCCCTTTGCTGCGTGTCGTCCCCTCTCTCTCCCCCCTTTCCTGTCATTTTCCAGCTGCACTAATAAAGGCAATAAAAGCCCTATAAAAGGAAACTATAAAGGGCGTCTGTGTTTGCATACAGCACATTGAGAAATTAAATTTGAAAAATTCAACAGCAGCAAGAATCAACCTTCAGTTACAGTGAAAACCGCTTATAGTGATCAAATGATCCAGGTCAAATGAATCACTACAGGCGGATGATTATTATAACCAAATTGTTGTTGTTGTGCATCATTTCTCATGCAGATGACCATCTAATGGACATTTGTATATTTATCACATGAATATACAGTAATGAAACGGACCGCTTCGCTTTTTACCGACTTGCTGCCGATTCTCCTGCCTTTTCTCTCATCGAGGGTGAGGCGTTGCGCTCTCTCACACGGTAGCGGCATGGAGGTAGACGGGCACCGGAGGCATGAGCTGCCGGCACAGCGGTGCCGAGGAGCCGGTCATCAAAGTTTCACTTTGAGGGCATTATGTGACGAGGCATTATTAATCCAATTGACGAGGGCGGCTTCACCCACAAGTGCTTTCCCCGTGCGTAGTCATTTTTCATTCTGAGATGCCTTTCCTTTTCCCGTCATGATATGAATGTGCACACAGTCACAGCCTCAGGTGTCCAGCCGGAAAAATGCTTGTCCTGTATCAGTTTTTGGTTTAAAACAAAATGTGTATCTAGTTCCCTTCTCCAAACATTCATATTTTAGTGTATGGCTTGTTATCGTTTCATTAAATGGTAGGTGTCAATCTGCCTGTGTCTTCACAGTGAACACTGTATCTCATTTAGGAAGGGGACAGCTCATTATGAGGACACTGCTGTTTCAGAGATGCTTGACCTCAGGTCATGTATTATCCTCTTCAGCTCTCCATTGATTGCTCATCTCTCATTCTCACACTCTCTCTATAAGGTGTGTTTATGCTCAAATAGACACTTTGTGTTTTGTGTGTTGCCCTCACAGATTAGAGTTTTGATTCAGGGCAATTATCCACTCATAGATGTGTCCTTAGATAACTCCTCTATGCACTGTGGTACAGTGCTGCAAAGAGCAGGAGTAGTGGGACCGAGCAGATTGTGCAGTGTACAGTGAACATTATCATTTTGACCCTATAAGCGCCAAAAACACACTTTCTGAATTGAATAGTGGATTGCTCTTGGTTCCAAAAGAATCTGGTGCAGGCTGAATGCCTTTATTACTTTCAATCCGACAATCAGGCCTTTCTGCACGTTATTCCCACTGATCACAGAACAGCCAACAACTTCTGCTAAGCTAAGATGCTGCTTTCTGAATAAATAAATAAATAAAAACACAGTCAGTAAGATTTTAACACATACCAAAAACCTGATGGCATATCCACTGCTCTCCATTTATAACAGCTTGATTTTATACTTTAAGACTCAAGACTTGATGATTAAAGGTTTTTCAGTCAGGATGACAAACTAAGAATGATCATGTCAGTTGTATTAATATTGTTATTGTTATTATTTATATAGTTAATAGCAGATATTCACTTGAGTGGATTTGTTCTGTAGGATGAATTGTATTTCTAAAGAATCACCATCTGCTTCGGACTAAAACTTGATGCTTTCATACAATATATAGATTTAAAAAAAGAGCACAGAAATTGCCAAGCTAAATGAGTGCTGCTTCTTTTAAACTATGGTTGTCTAATTTCCAATTAATAAAACTGAAGCTCATCTTCTGTCAGAAGTAAGTTCCTCTTACCACGTGGCCTTGACATAAATGCATGAGGCTGTCATTGCCAAATTGGGATGTGGTACACGCCCAGACAATACTGCCCACTGACAAACATTATTTGAAAATTATTTTCCTGCAACCAATCATGGCAATATCTTTGACACAAACTTGTTTGTCGGGATAGTCAGACCACTTCCATATATCCCTACACCCTCTTTTTCTCTTTATTTATTTATTTATCTATCTATTATTCTTGATTGATTGTTTACGTGTGAAGGTTTATACATAAGCAAAGGCAGAAGAACTCTAGCGTGATGTTGTCATAACGCCACAAAAGAGAGGAGGTTGGTGGTTGATGGTTGGGTCAGTAGAGCCTGGGACTTTGACACGAGAGACCGCTGTTGGCATCCCGTTTCCTACCACGATCAATGCTTTTCACCATAACCAAGATCATATCTCCTAACCTTAACCTAGTAGCTTTTTTAACCCCAAACATGATATTTTCCCTGACTTTAACCAGGTACGTTTTGTACCTAAGCCCAATCAAACCTTAGCTATAGCAGTGGCTGATCAGAAAACAGTTGTATGAATCATTTTAAGCCATTATCATTTAATTGAAATGGTTTTACTTTACTTTAACACAATGACCTATTCTGTGCTTAGTTTGAAAGACTTGTTTTTCATTGATGTCTTGATCAGTAAAATATGTATGCAGTGGACTGTGGCACAAGAAAGAAAAAAGACATGACAAAAGAGTTGGCTTCATTCCTTTCATTTCCATTCATAATAATCCTTCCCAGCAGCCACACTGCCTGTCCAAACAGTATTCTAGCATGTGTCACCCACAGAGAAATACCCTGGAAACATGACCAGAGTACAGAAGAAGAGCGGGAACTACGGCCCAGTATTAAACCACAACAGCCATCAAAGTGTCCCCCCTCTCTCTCACTCTCTCTCTACGATGACTATTCCCTGCCAATGACACTGACTCTCTACTTTGAAATGTAATGTGAATGCAACCCAGGCTACTTTGACAAATGCACGTCCCACTGTGTGTTCACATCCACAAGTGTGTGTTTACTGAATCCTTGTTTGCCCACATTGCATCATCAGGTGAAGTTGTGAGTCTACCTGTATGTAAGTGAGAGCCTGCCATCAGTGTGTGTGTGTGTGTGAGACAGATGTGGGTAGCTGTATGTTTGCTCTCAGAGAGGAGGTGAGGAATATCACGTCCCTCCTCAAAACCGCCTGCTCTCCCGCTCTGCTCAGATCTAACCGTTGTTTATACGTTCTGACTCCTGGAGACAAGCTGACGTCATTGATAATATTTTTTTACCGGAGCTTCTGTATCATACAAGTTACAGTAAGCGTGTGTCTGTGAATGTGTAACCGTGTAAACTCGCCTCAATATCAGTCCTCTTACTCACAGCTTACGGTAGGTTATATCACCAGTCTGTCAGTGGAGAGAAAAAGAGGCATGTTTTTACTAGTTGTGGAGACCAGGCTGTAAATACAATCTGATTTAAAGTTGATTTTTCAATCTCAACCATACAGCAAACTTTCTGAACTTTTGCTATCTGGGAAGCTACATGTGGACATGCTAAATGGTACATACCATGTTAACATCCAGTAGATGATAGAGAAACGGTTCAAGATTTTGGGAAATATGCTTATTTGTTTTATTTCCAAGAGTGAATTATAAAGCAGGATATCAGTCATGTGTGTGTTAAGTGCAAAGCTGTAGTCAGGATGTTTTTAGGCCAGCTTAGCGCATGAAGATTGGAGACAGGGTGGAAACCGTAACACCCGGGCCACACAGGGAACGTCAGCAGCGCGTGGCGACTGCCTCGCTGAACCGCTGCGTGTGTCACGTGTGGGGAGTCCACACCGGCAGCGTTTCTGCTGCTGCTGCTGCCAGCCCTTTCTTTCTACATTGAGTTTGCCTTTCATACCGGCCATTTCATTTCATTTCATTATGAATGTCATTTATATTTATTTTAGACAGAAAAAGGTTAAGAAGCGTGTGCTCATTTGTAAATAATAGTAATAATCCACAGTTAAAAGCTGGTACTTTATTCATTCATGGAGCTGTGCAAGTCACTGCATTTCCTACAACACTGTCCTGTAAATGTTTCAGAATAAAAGCCTTGCGTTAACAAATGAAGGAATTCTGTCCACAGAAAAAAAAACGCTTGAAGGCTTTTATTTTGAAATGAAAGAGAAGTGTTTCATCTGATCTGATCATCTGATGTCTTGTTTTATCTAACCAACAGTTTACAATCCTATAATACAGTGTTGCATTACTGCTTAAAAATGGCTTAAATTGTTCATCAAACATAGTTGCCGATTCATTTTCTGTTGATACTGTTGAATGTATTGATTAATCGACTACTTGTTGTAGCGCTGAAGGAAATGCTATGTTAAATCTCTTCAAAGTCAGCAGGCTACTGGAGGCAGAGAGTGAAAACCAATCCAAAGACAATCCTGCCCAGCATCTTAACATGGGTTTGGTTTGGTGGAAGACGTCTGTTGGCAAACACAGAGGAATGGCATCCCTCCCAAAACAGAAGTTTTTGTTTTTCAGCCCTAATATTCAACTGAAAGGGTTACGCAAGTTTCTTAAAAATAATACTCTCTTCTGTCCTTTGCTCCTTTCCAGGAATTTGGTTCTTAGTCGTTTCTTTGTAGTTGGTGATTGATGTGCTGGCTGCTGGTTAGACCCTTAGAGAGAGAGAGAGAGAGAAAGGTAGGGAGGGATGTGTAGGCCTATTTGTACACTGGAAATTTGTTGCATAAGATCTTAGCTCATTACCACATTGTGATGGAAAGACACGCTTATATGTCAATGCCACTCCTGTGCTCTCTTTGTCCTTTGGACCTCTCTGTTAGCTTTGCTCATGTTAGTGGTTCGGGGCTTTGCTTGCATTGCTTTTATTGATTTTGACAGTTGCATGAGATTATTTTTCTGTAAATAAACTGATGGTACTGAATGTACCTTACCGACATTGGAGAGCATGGAAATGTCCTATGTAAAGTTGTTGGCAGCCTCTGTTTACTGTCGTTACATCAGATGTGAAAGTAAATGAAATGGGCCTGCATTTATGATCTCCTTACCCTTTTATAAGCTTCACACCTGGAGCTTTACACTTGATGTCTCTGTCAGTTTGGCTCACCATTCAACCAGATGTTGTGACGTCCTCGGTCAGAAAGGGTAAAGCAATTAAAATAGTTTGTGGAACAACTTCTCCTCCATATATTTACCGTAGACTAATATTTACGGAAGAAAAAAAAGATATCTGCTGGCTGTGGATGGTTATTCCTCGTCTCACGCCATGCGTGCTGCAGCATTCTAAAAGTTGAACCATCTTTATCTCAGGGCGCAGCCCGAAAAGTAGGTGTTTGGGAACGCTTGCTCGCCACGACGGCATCGCTTGTAAAAGATGCGTCATGTGTACGGCCCATTAATCATGTGTAACTTGGTTGCCTGGAAACAATCAGAAGCAAGTAAACATGACGTAACTGTAGCATCATAAGCTGTAACATAGATTACAAAATAAAAGTTTGAGGGGCCAAACAATGTATTAAACAGAATCGGCTGTTTTTTTCTCAATATCTGCACACATGGAAAACTGTATTTTCGAGTTAGTGATAATCATGTAGTTTAGAATGAGAGGAAAATATCGGATCGCGCTAACCTAACTGGCATTATTTGGTTATTCAGTAAAGACATTTGGTAATTGTTTTGTAATTTGGAAGGAACATGAGCAGTCAGCTGGTCATATAGGTTTTAAACAACCCCCTGGATTACGAGCGCACTCACTTTTGCTTTTACCTCAGAATAAAGTATTTTAGATAGTCTTGCTAATCTGTTAGTTTGTTAACAATCTGTCTGACCGCTTATGTTTGTTACCTTGTTGTCTTGGACTTTCTTAGAGCGATGCCGCCGTGGTCCTACGTAGATCTTACAAATTACTTTGGTGAGTACAATGTTAGAATCAACTTGTAATAAACAGAAATTTTCCTTTAGAACTATCTCCGCATATGTGCTTATATTATGCATGTTGCTACAAACGGGGTTGTATTTATGTATGTGTGTGGGTGTGTCTGTAGACAGCCGTGTTGTCTCAAATAAGATATAGAAAGGTGCCAGCATTAGGTCACATTTCACCGTCTGCCTTCAAACTCTTAAGTGTCAGTCAGGTTCCCAAAAAGGGTTAAAGAGGGTTGGAGGTTTCCATACAGAGTGACTGACATCTGAAGGGTTTCAGAATAGCTGGCTCAAGCATCCAATCTACTTGGGTCTCTCTCGAAAGAGTATATTTCCAAAAAGTGACCATCGCATGCAATGTCTTATAAAAGACAGACATAAGCTTCTGTTGTGGTAGTGGTGAGTTTGTGGTTTAATTGAAAGTAATCCCGGTGTTGAAACGTGGCCAGAAACGACAAGCTTGGCCCGCTTTACTGCACACGTCTCCTGTGTCATAAAGAAGCTGCAGTGCCACGTATTTACCCTACTCAGAGCTCTCTATACTCGCTGGCACAGACTCCACGTGGCTCCCAGCCAGGGGAGATCCAGAACTGAGTTTTGGGAAAACACCCACTTGCTTGTGTGGAGAGGTGTGTGTGCGTGTGTGTGTGTGTGTTTATGCTTTTATATGTAGAGGGTTCGTTGAGTCATTATATATTATCAGTTATTCCACTTCACATTTCTGCTTGTTGATTTGGTTCTTTATCAGTTCAAGTGAAACGTAATACTCATCAATAAGATTAACATCATTCTTTAATATGTTGATGGAGCTCACTTGAAATGTCAAGTCTGTTGCGGTTTCCAGCTTGTACACAAACCTTCCAGCAGTCTCTCTGTGTCCTCTCTGTGAGATTGGTTGACTCAGCTCGAGGCCAACGAGAAACGTAAAGACCGCAAATGTCACCTCAGGTCATGACTTTTATAAAAAAAACAGATCAGAGATCAGGCGTTGATTAAATTCAACTTCCTGTCTTCGTTTATACCTGCTTTGCAAGATGACAAATTAAGCTTCATGACCATCACATGAAACTAAAAAATATCTAAAATAGATTTATGCTAGAACACTTAAAATATGAATACTGTAGATTTATCAGGATCTTAATAGTGTCTTTGTGATTTTGAGTAGTTGAGCTAATTTGTTTTTTTGTGTTTTTAAGCACGTTGTTAGTTTATTGCAAACGCTTTATCACGTTTGATGTAACAGCTACCTTGCAAAAAAAAATAGTTTTGACTATATAAAGTGTTTTTGGCACAGTTACCTTTTCCTCACTTCTGGAAGAGTAAATCAAGTTTGTCAGTCAGTCAGCAGCCAGTCAGTCTTATCCCGTCGTGATGTCATTCAACGTCTGGAAAACAATCCTTTCACATCTGGTGTCAAGAGCAAACAGTCTGAGTCTTCAAGGCGCTCCCTCATGGAGAGGGGCTGGACTGAGCAGGACCACAAATTTGCTTCAAAATATCCATATAATATGTTTATGGTATAGGTATATGTATAGGTCATTAAAGTTTGTGCTTGTTTGTTTTGCTAGTTAGTTAATGTTGACTCTGTGTTTCTAAGAAATTTGCAGTCACTTACAAAAGAAACCACTTGGTTTCTATCCTATACGTGTGGCTGCAACTCTGTTATTGATTATTTTCTCAATTGATTATTTACTTGGTCTAAAAAATGTCGAAAGGTGACAAATGCTCATAACAATTTCTGAAAGCCGAGTGACACCTTAAAATCACTTGTTTTGTCCAACCAACAGTCCAAAACCCAAAAAATATTAAATTCGCAATAGAGAAAGAAATAGTAAATCTTTGTGTTTGAGAAGGTGGAACCAGAAAAAGTTTAACATGTTTTGACTTAAACAGTTAATCTTATAAAAGCAGTTGCTGATTAATAACTTTTCAATTGACTGATGTGTCAACACTAAATACTGTATATGTCAGGCTTATTCAATTGACGGCCCGTGAGCCGAATATGGCACTTTAACAACCCCAAAACGGCCCTGTGATCATTTATAAATATGAAGAAAAAAAATAATAACAAGGATTTCTTCCAATAAGAGAGTATATTCCCGATCATCAATGTTACTACTCACGCTATTGATGCTGTTACAGACTGTTATAATATCAATGTGTTTTTAATTGAATAACCTGATAACATCACACCAACTTCATGGGTGTTTACATTGTTTGATTATTAGAAGATCATAATTGTATTAATAAGCTAATTAGCCCATTCCTTAGTTATGTCTTGTTAAGCACAGAAATACTTATTTTGTTAAAAAAGTTTTAACCCAGGCTGTTTAAGCAGAGGGAATTTAGGAGAATCAAACTGAATCAAAATGTTTAATTCAGCATTGTTTTTATTAAAACAATAATCTACTAAGGTGTATTGTTTTCACATTTGAATTGAGTGTCTTCATTTCTGAAAAGCGTTCACACTATAGTGCCACCAACACACACGTCACTTCACACAAAATCAGTGTCACTTCCCTCTTTCAGTAAAAGAGAATAGGTCTTCATAGAAAGGGGTTTAATTGGTTTCCTTCTTCCTTTTTTACTTATATAAACTATAAACACATACACACTTTCTGCTAATAGGACCTCTTTCCCCTTGAATCAGTTAAAGTTTCGAAGGTCTGCACCAAAGTAATATTTCAGTCTCTGTTAGCAAATGTGCAACACATTTCCAAAGACTTGTCAATCTGTCACTCGCATTTGTGACGAGTGAAGGGCTAGCAAATGAGTACCATGTGGCGTTGTGTTGTATTTCAGCCTGACACGACTCCATTCCAGTTGTTGTTTTGTTATTTTGTTTTACTGGAGTCCAACTCCACGTCGGGTTTTAGCTGCGGCCCGCCGCAGAGAGAGGGTGCAGGTTCAGAAAGCTGGAAGCATGCACTCTGCAAGTATTTGAATTATGCCATTGACGTCAGCACAGTCATAAAGTAGACGGCTGCCCTTCCCCTGAAGTATTCCCTTGCCAGCAGGCCTGTTCAGCTCAGCGCAGATGGATTCAAACGCTCTCTGCTTCACAGACCGGCTCTTTTGTTTGGGTATTTGGGAAGCATTTGGACCCCCCTCCCCTCCCCTTCCCCGCCAAAAAAACACCACCACTACCGCACCCTCTTTGTGGAACAGGACAGAAAGCCGCCTTTTCAAAATGAATTCAACAATAAAATACCCCCACTTCAATTTAAATCCTTCTGATTATTATCAACAAAGAAACAAAACATGCAATCCGTGGTTTGGGTATCATTACTCTGTGGTAACGTGGCTGATTTTTTGGCAGAAAGAGAATCCAGATATCTTTTTTTTTTTAAAACCGCTGTTGGGCCGTGAATGCCACATGCCTGTTTAGATGTTGCTTGGGGGGAACTTGTATTTAATCTTGATGCAATCAGGAAGTTTCATGTTGCCAATATGGACTAACACAATCAATCTTGTTTTGCCTGCTCACCAGTGCCAATAATCTTTATTGGCTCAATTTGATTTTGTTATGTGGTCTGGGATACACACATGTACGCAGATGTACACTGACACACCATGCTTACCCATCATGAGGAGGCATGCTGTTCGAGGTCGTTTGAGGTTTGTCTCAGCTGGTCTTCATATGTTACTGGAGACACTGATCCTTCGTTGCACGCAAACCCTTTCGTCATAGAACCCCTCTGGTGTCTTTGTCGAGCCCGCTCCGTCCCGACCTGGACCAGTCTGGCTTGGCTCCGTTTCAAGGCCTCCACACTAAATACGGTCAAGATAATGTTAATAAGATAGTCGTGTTTTTCTTGGCAACAGTTCAACAACAGCTGGAAAAGTGTTGGGACCCAAATGAGTTCTTGCTTGGCCTCGATAAACTGTTATTCAAGTATCAAAGCCAAGAAACAGAAGAAGCGTGACACGTAAACTGAGCTTGTCTAGTTACGTTGACCTCAGCACTCTGAGGTTGTTTACTTCCTCATTATTAGAAATCAAAACCTGTAAAGGGGATCTTAGTCCTGGTTTAGAAACCTCACAGAAGCTGCTGCACCTTCCATATATTCAAGATGTAAAATAACTAAACTGATGTCACCTGCATTAAAAGTTTGGCAGCCTTCATACCTGATTTGTCTCATTTATAACAACGTGGACCATTTAAATGTAACAAAGGCCAGCTTTATACTCCATCCATAAGAGACCATAAGAGACTCCTTGTTTACGTCTCCTTGGAAAAAAACATTAAAACTGTCCTGTGTGTCTGTGTCTCCTGGACCCCCCTGCTCTTTGACCTGTCTTGTGACATGTATGACATGAGAGGATCCCACTGTGTATCATGGGAACAAATCCATCCATTATCTGTAACCGCTTATCCTATTCAGGGTTGCTGGGGGGCTGGAGCCGATCCCAGCTGACATTGGGCGAAGGCGGGGTACACTCTGGACAGGTCGCCAGACTATCACAGGGCTCACACATAGAGACAGACAACCATTCACAGACACTCACATTCGCACCTACGTACGGGCAATTTAGAGTCAACAATTCACCTAACCTGCATGACTTTGAACTGTGGAATTGAACCTGCGACCCTCTTGCTGTGAGGCGGCAGTGCTAACCACTGCACTTGTGCTAACTATGAGGTAACATGTTCCATCTAACAATCCAGTACTCAGAAATCCTCAAATTAAGTAATTCATACATTGTAGGTTCAGCTTAGTTTCTTTGGTAACATGAGACCTCATCCTCTCAATGTCAAGTCACCATATTACTACAGATTCATATCCCATTTATTCACCCTAAATATCCCTTACCACTCTCTCCTTATGTCCGCACTGTTTTTTATACGGCGCTGCTCCATAGACTCTCACGCAATCGTTGCTGATTTTCTTCATTTTCAGGCTGGTTTTGAGGATTTGAGGATTTCGGGGCGTAGTGAAGGGTCAGTTTTGTTTGTGGGGCTCAAAACATTAAAGACCTGCATTTAAATACATTAATGGCTACATCTCTCTAGATAATCCCCAGACTTAACCATGAAGTCACCATAATATTGGTGTCAAGTAGTTCCAGTGTTTGTGGATTATCCAGAGAAATAGAAATACAGTTTCTGGGAAGAAATGTTTTCAGTGCTTTGACCACCATAAATTAAATTCCCTTCACTTTCATTTTGCTGACAGAAATCTCAGAAATGGATATCTAAAAATCTGGGCAAATAAAAATAAAAACTGATTACATACCACTATGTAAGTGAGAAAATATGTTGTTTTTTGTTTGTAATTTAGTTGAATTGACCCTTTACCAGAGGCCGTGCTGTTTAGGGAGCTTCTCAGAAAAGCAATGAAAGTCAGAGAAATTACTACATTATTCAAAAAAATTGAGTTTGACTCAATTTGTGATCAAACTTTTTCCTCTGACTTCGAAGCTGAGTCGGATCCAGCAGCAGCAGCAGCAGCTGCATGTCGGCCTGTTCAGATTATGCAAAAGTTTTCCTGATGATTTTAGAAATCTGTCCTCACCCCTGACATCAGATCCACCCCACGCACAAACACTACACCTCTGTAATCGTAACTCTAGACGGCACTTTGGAATCTAAAGGAAAAAAAAGCATCAACAACAGCGACAGAAGTTTGGCTAACTGGGTTCATGGCTCCTCTGATCCATGCTAATCAACCTGAGGGGCAAATGCCAGTCAGCGTGACAATGAGGCCCATTCAGCCCAGTCAGTACTGTTACTCCCAATGTGGGAGTTCAACTCAGGTAACACAGACAAAGCCTGGTCTGTTGCTGTGTGTTTGTGTGTATGTGTGTACACATGTTTGAGTATATAGACGCTGAGAGTTAGAGAGCGAGACACTGTGGTGAGAAGGAGTGAAGGGGGGGTAAAAGAATATGTGAGAGTTTATGAAAGCAGGAGTCAAAATAGATGGAGAGAGTGCAGCTCAAGGACAGGACGGTGTTAACACTCACAGGTCCACAGAGTTACTGATAGGACAGGCAAACAGCCTCATTGACGTCTGCCTGTTTTATCAGAAAGAGCGAGAGAGACGTAGAAACAAAACATTTAAGATTTTTACATCAGAACATGACGCCCAGCCAGATAGCAGTGAATACTGTAGGTGAGACCGAGGCAGACGCCTCGTGCCTCGGTGAACCTTCAGACCCTGTGATGTCAGACTGTCTCCGAGCTCAGATCAGTCTGCTCATTATGCTCCTCACATTCACCTCCCGCATGCATAAATCACTCTGTATCTCTCTGTGTTCATGTGTGAATCATGTGTATGTGTGCAAGAAGTATCCATGGTCTAATGTGCAAGGCATGACTGTGCAGGAAAAATGTTTTTTCTCCAGTTAAACAATTTAATGCAAGATAGATCACAGTTAAAACTTGACACAATAGGCCTTTATGTGACTGCAGCCCTGTTTGGGCTGGATTAATATCTAGTACTTAAATATTTGCCATGCTCTTCAGTATCTAAATGCATCATTAACGATGCCATTTTAGCCTTTGCTAAGAATTGTTCCACAGAAGTCCAATTCTTCACTATCATTCTCAGTAACCGAAAATGCGATGCCCTTTGTGCTCAATTAATTAGTCAATGGGCACAAAATTAACCAGCAACTATTTTGATAATAAATGAATCGTTTACGTCGTGTTTTTCAAGCAAAAATAGCAATTCATTAGTTCTACTTTTTCAATTGTTATAATTATGTGCTTTTCTGTGTTTTTATGTCATTGTTAATTTTGTTTCTTTGTTTTTTGGACTGTTGGTGTGATAAAACTAAACATGTCAAGTAGAGCTGCAACGATTAATCAATTAGTTGTCAACTATTAAATTAATCGCCAACTATTTTGATAATCGTTTAATCGGTTTGAGTCATTTTTTTATTTTTAAAGTCAAAATTCTCTGATTCCAGCTTCTTAAATGAATGAAAAGTCACCCAAAGAAGAATAAGGCCTGTATAATGGGGCTTAAGATTCACATCTAAAACTGTGTGGGCTTACATCTTCATGAACTCCTGTGTTATCTGAAATAAAATTCTCACAACCTGAGAAGTTAAATTTTTCTCCCTCCACCTGGACTTTGACAGTTTGATCAACACAGCAGAGACTTTTTCACTGTTATTCCAAGGATTCTGCAAGGGATCTGATATCACTGTGTCCAACCTTTGGGAGTTGTTGCATGCTACTTGGATTTATGGCTTTCCGTGTTGCATTCCCACTGAGTTCTATAGTAAATCAGACAGGAATGTGTACGTGTACACTATGTTATGGAAAAGGCAGGGAACACTGCGTCCAAGGACAGCAAGATCCATAAGGAGGTCTGACAGACACAGACGCAACACACATGTATGGTTATTACACGTGTCCCAGTCAAAGCACTTTTTGTTCCAAGTTTTGTGGTCAGAACTGACTTTATTACAGCTTAAATGCAAGCAGAAGAGCTACAAGTCAGACTATACGTCACATGAATGTGCCCCCTGTTGCTATACCAGAAACAACAAGTTTACAAGACCAAGATCACAAGCCCACCTGCAAACCGCCGAGCAAACATTTCCTGCTGTGTGACCATAAAAAAGCATCACAATTTCAATTCATCTCCATTTTCAGATTTTCTTTTTCAACGTATTCAACCTTAATTTAAAGGAATAGCTCGACATTTAGGGAAATACATTTATTCGCTTTCTTTTTGAGATCGATACCACTCTTAGTTCCTCTAAAGCTGTGGTTCCCAAGCTGGAGTCTGGGCCCCCCCTTACCTCACAGGAGGTGCGCCAGGATTTGTCTGCTCTGAGGTTGTCAAAATTAGATTTGCTCATGTATAACTAAAATCATAACTGGATAATTTATACAAAAGTCTGTATATAAAACTATTTAAAATATATATATTTTGCTACTAGTAGCAAAATCTAACAAAATGCTCTGCTTCAATCCATATTTGTTGGTGTTTAGCCATTCAAAAATAATATTTTCACTGCGTTCAAAAGGGCCCTCCCTTTGTGTACTTGACACACACAAAGGGAGGCCTGCACTTGTATGAACAGGACAGTCTAGAAGCAATCTAACATCACAAATTACATTTATTTAACCACAATAACAAGAATCTATTTCGGCTATTATAGTAAATTAAATAAGTCACTACAAGAAAAGATCATATGTATCTGCATTCGCTTGGCAAACTCGTCAAGATGTCATCACTTTATTAATGTTGACGAAACTGTTGAGTTCTATTCCGATTGAGGATTTGTAATTTCTTTTTTAGAGTGATGACATCGGGGCGGGCTGAGTTTTTATTAGTTGCGAGTAAGGGAGCCTTCAAGGAAAATAGGTTGGGAACCACTGCCCTAAAGCACACTAAACTACATGTTGTTTAATCTGTACTCAAACAGAAATGTTAAATTGTTGTTTTTACATTTCATTTTGTGTATGGAATAAACAATCCAATGTGTTAATTACTGAATGGTATACTGTAGAAGCTGGTAGGTATGTTTGTTTTAAACTTTAAACAGAGCCATGCGACCTCATAAAAAGTTGCAGACAAAACAATACAAAGTTTGTCAAATAGACAAAACAATAGTAAAACACAAAGCAATACTGAAAAGGTTGAGAGGAGCTTTGGAAAGATATTAATTAAAATCTTAAATTTGGCTATTCATTAGCTTCCTTAATTTAATTTCTTTCTGCATACTATTCCAAGTGGCTGCAGCAGAAAACATAAAAGCTGTCTTTGCATTCGGTCCAGACAGCAAATATACAAACATGCAGCTGCGACTCAACAGAGACAAGTAAGACAACTTGAAGCAGCTCCTGCTTTAGCCTCATCACCACATTACAACACATCAGAATTCTTAATCTGTGAGTCAGCGTCCAAAATGTGTCACAGTGCTGCTTCTGGAGGGTATTTTACCGATACTGCAACCCACAGCGACACATTTACCCGTCATGGCTCAAATGAAGCTTCAAATTTATTAAGTGGTGAAGCATGTACAAATCCTCTATTGCAACACAAAGTCCAGTCATTATTTCTCTGCCTTCTGTTTGTAATTCAAAACCACAGGGCAACAAAATCCTGATACCATCTACTGAGTCTTTATTTCTGTTTTGCCTCCTTGTAAATCAGATAAATGAGCTCTAATGAAACACAGTCATGATGTCATTACGTCACTTCTTCTCAGAACCCCGGCTGTTTCAATCAACATGCGTTTCAGGGTCACATAACATGCTCCTAAAACCACAAACTCCACCACCACCCTCTTTTCACAATATTTGTCAGAGATCGATTTTGCAATGCTGTGCATGTGAAGTCATAATGCGGCTCGTGAAAAGTGGAAGAGCAGCACTACAACAGCCCGGTGCTTCACCATACCATCTCTGATCTTTGATAGGAAGTATTGTGTAATTGCCCAGAGCATTTCAGATCAACCTGTTCTCTGTTTCTTGTAAAGTAATAGATGTCATAAAAGAATAGCTCCCCCTCTGACTCTCTCATTCAGGAACCTGGCACTGTTTCAGATCAACCTACGTCAGAAGTTTGGTTTCTCTTGATGCGTTTGTGGTCTGTTTTACACCGGTTCACAGGATACGTGGCATTTCTACATGTATACATCATGGATGCTTACTCAAGAAATTAAAAGCAGAAATTAGTATGAAAGGATAAAAGATTGATTGTACCCTGATGACCTCTTATCGTGTGTGTTTATGAGTGTGTGTTTGTGCCTGTAGGTAATCAACGCTGATGATTTA
The DNA here is from genome assembly GCA_916701655.1 of Sebastiscus albofasciatus. Classification (NCBI taxonomy): domain Eukaryota; kingdom Metazoa; phylum Chordata; class Actinopteri; order Perciformes; family Sebastidae; genus Sebastiscus; species Sebastiscus albofasciatus. Next base: position 33,956 of record CAKAOI010027040.1, read on the forward strand.
ACCTCAACCACAATGCCATATAGATTTTGGCTGCTGATAATGCGCTGCAGCCTTCCTACTCTGCTGCAGCGAGCATCACATCACAGGCAGGAAACTGACTCTATCCCCACGAGAGGATGACAGATGCAGCTGTCTCACACACACACAAACACACACACACACACACACACACACACACTGCTTTAAGTCCTCTGGACTGACGTCCTCTGGGCACACTTGTCCTTAAATAGTCTGATAGCGCCATATGCCATGTGCTGTATATGTACTAGGTTGTGTGTGTGCATGTGTGTGTGCGTGTGTTGTGCGTGTGTGTGTGTGATGTGCACCTGCTGCAAAGAAGAAGTTGTCTCCCATAAAGTCCTGCATCAATAAATCAACAGAGCAACAAACATTTAGAAACGCCATTACCACAGCTGCCTGGGTTTGAGTCTGGATCGGTGCATGTCATCCCCATTGGTTTAATCTGAGAGACAATCAAAGAAAAATAATTAATGAATTGTTGATGGACACAATAACAGGAACTCATGTACAATACTGCTAGTACAGCTCATTCAATTCATTGTTAAGGCCTTTAGACACCTGGGGCGTGACGAAAACGACACAAAAATGCGAAATACTTGCCTGCAAATATTATGTGTCATGGGCTTTTATTGTGAAATGTTACAACAGAAGGAGTGGATCTGGTCTGCGCTGCCTTTTGCCCTGTTCAGACCTGTTATTAACATGCGTCCTCAGTGATCTGATTACATGTGGACAGCTCTAAATACAGGTGTGAACACACACAAGACGCATTGAGATCGGATCTTTCAGACCACATTCAGAGGCGGTCTGGGCCACATTCGTTCAGCAGTGTCTACGCGAATGTGTCCTTGGCCACATTGAAGGACCGCCTACTCTACTGATGTCCAGCCGGGATCTGCGGGATCACTTTAGGTACATTTTGAACTGATAAAAAAATGTGTGAAGAATTTGTGATTAATCACGATTAACTATGGAAAGCCATGCGAATAATCGCAATTAAATATTTTAATCAATTGACAGCCCTAGTTATAACTGAAGGTTTTCAGGTAACAACTTTGCTTAAGTGTTGACAATGTGCTTGTTTTTCTCTCTGTTTTATCTTTTGTTGTTAATAGTGGTACTGTTAACTTTCTGTAGGAAATATTGCATCTAGAGAAAGAGCCTCTGTGGCCTGTTGTTGCCGCCTCCCTCAGCTGGAAAGTACATGTTTGATGTTTTATGTCTGAGGGCAGTAATGACACATTTCAGTTGATGTACAGTACTCTGGTGTGTCTGACTGGATAGTACATGTATATCTGTGTGTTTTCCTGTCTGCCCCTGTGGGACAGACACTGTAGGTCTGAGCGTTGATCAGAAAGGTCCTTGTGTTGGGGTGGAGGCGGTGGAAATCCCCTCATACATTGTGGTGGTAGTGTGTATGTGTGTTGGCTTCTGAATGCTGTTTCCCTCAGTCCATCTGAGGCCATGACAGTACACAGAGCAGACTGCTGTAACTAAAGTAATTTATGGTATGCAGCCGCTAACATGCATGCTACTTCTGTTAAAACAAGTGAGAATATAAAAGTGTATTTGTTGGTAATAATCAGGGAGTTTTTAACTGTAATGAAATCTAGATCCCATTTTTCTTTTCTTTGTTAGTTTTGCTGTAAGTTTTTTGAAACTATATGGATTAGTTAGGCTAGATATCAAACACAAAAACCGAAATCTGTCATTGTGGTTTCCAGTACCACTCTATAATTTTTCTTGGAAAGTTGAACATTTGAGCCTAATCCTTTTAGAAAATATCGCCCTTTACAGGCATTTCTATTGTTTCAATAATCTTGTCTACATAGTATTATGATCAAATTGTCAGGGGATTGTACCATCATTCAATTACCATTGGGGTTAACTCAGGAACAGTGGAGCCAATGTCTTGCAATGATTTCGGTTGACTCGTCTGTCTTTTAGCTGCAGGATAAACACCGGGACTGGGTTGTGTTTACTTTATGGTCATTACATCCTATTTTCCTCTGAAGTGAAGTATTTAAAGCATTGACATCAGATTTGATCACAATAGTATTGAGAACTAACTGAGAGGCCATGCTTTGAACATTGATCTTTGTTTTTTATTTGACTGGTGGTAAACTGCACTGGAGTAAAGACTGACTGGTATTGTCTCTGCTTGCCAGCAGGGCTGGGATCAGAGTAAGACTGTTATACAAGCGCCATAATTAAGTGGATCTGGCACCTACCTAGAGAATGAGTTTAATATGTGGGGACCCACAAGAAGTTGGCCTTGTGACCAGCTTTAGGTCCTGACTCACTAAACCAGATTTTACAGCACTGTATCCATTTTTGTGGGTTTTGAAATCAAAGTCATGAACGTGGTTTAGAGCTCAAGTAATAAATCTAGCGATTCCGTTTTACCCCTGACGCAGCCTCACTACCACACACACAAAGAAACGTCACGCCAAACCAAACTTTTGTTGATTACATCAGCATCCTCTAGCTCTGAACTTTAACCCAATCTAGTTTAGTACAAATATTACAACTTAAAGTCATGTTTTTCTGTCAATTTCGTATGCCATAATGGTTCTAAATACTAGGGTGCCCATCAGGATTAGTGACGGTTGCTATGGCGAAGAGCCAGCCAGATGTGTAAATCAGACCTGTAGCTAATTTCAAATGCTTGAAGGTATTGTGTGTCTCCTTGAGGTCGAACAAAAAGTGTTGAATGCTTTCCCTTCCTCATCAAACGTACATTTAAAACGCAGATCTTTTTCAAAAGTTTTAATCCTGCATTGTTAGATCCATGTCACTAGCTTGTAGTCATCATCTTCTTCTTCTACTTCCCTGCCTTTGCTGGTGCATTGCTGCATTTCTTGGCGCATTACCAAGTAGATCTGTGGAATAGTGTGAAACCATTGGCAGGACTGTGTATCACATTACCCGCATGCACGTGCATAAGATAAAACAAACTAGTTCAGGAGGACAAAGATTGTTGCAAGAAGGGATCAAAACATTATGATCACTGATTTCATCCAACATTGACCCAGAATCTAAACGTTAACTAATTTAGCTGAATGTGCAGTATTATCCAGCTTTCACAAAGCGTAATCTTTACTTTCTGCCATTTGTAAGCAGTGTGGAATTTTAAGCTTTGTGATTGGATGTTTCTTACCAAAATGTTCCTCTGGAGTTATCGAATGGAATAGAAATGACTTACGAAAGGCATGTGCAAAATCTGCTATTAAATAAGGTATATTAAAACACATCACATCCAGATTGGACACATTAAAACACATTTATATAAAAACACAATAGAAGCTACATTAAAAGGAGCACCAGGTTCTCGATGGTGCTTGAATAAATAGATATAAAATGCTGTGTGCTGAGGTAGCAAGCTGGCTTGAAAAAGTAGCTGTCCTTACTGATTAATGTTTTTTATAGATGGTTTTCTTTGAACAGGGAACTCTGTACCTTTGCCCTGAGGGTATTGTCAAATTCTCTGCTTAAGTTCTTTTTATCAAAGAACCAGATACTTTTAACACATAATTGCTCATCTGTTGTATTGATGATTCAACTGTGAGACTGTCATGTTCATCTAAGCCTTGGATGTGTGGCGACTGCCATTCACCAGAAAACTGGCCCACTTTACTCTATAATAACACTTGCACTTTCGATCCTCATAAGTACAGAATGACAAAACAACCTCAACATTCACACTGAAATTACAGCTCATCAAAAGTGTTGTTAGAATTACTTTTGACCATTACTGCATAAAAAGATATAACTGTTTCATGAGTGCATAAACAGTAGCTAAGACCACTTTCATGTTACTTTCTGTCTGAGCAGAGTTTAAAAGTTCAAATGAGAAAACTGTTAGAGGGAAAAGGACCTTTCTATGCTCTTCGAAAACATAAACCACCTCAAAAGTGTTGAGGATACGGGGAAGAAACTTCTCAAATGAGTGTAAGCCGTTTTGACATCAGACGCTTGTGGAGTTAAACTAAACACACACTCTTTCTCTCGCTCCCCTCACCAGAGCGAGGGAAGGCTGTGGGCAGAGCGCCAGGTGCCTCTCATGTTTGGGAGAGCAAACAGGCTCATGTCTTTGATGGCGAGGAGATCAGAGCAGGGGACACATTCTACGTGGCCACGCTAAGGTCGCCGCAGTGCACACCCCGCTGCCATGTTGTGCTCCGCAGCTAGGAGACCCAGAGTATACACAATGCAGGGGCAGCAGACAACTGTATATGTGTGTGTCAGTTCAGCCCCACCGGCCATCTCATCACTCTGATGTCCAACCTTGATGTACAGTTGTAGTTGTCTGAAAAACAGTTAAACCACAGGAACAGGGTTGGAATATTGACTCGAAATTCATGCAAGAATATTTCACTCTGTAGTGTAAATAATCATTTACATTTTCAAAGAAAAGTCCCTCAATAAACTGTTAATCATGCTTACTGTAACATTCTAGGTTTAGACTATTGGGAAATAAAATCTTCCTGACAGATATTAGAGACTTTATAGATGTTTGATTCTGATAAAAGACTGGAGTAAATAGTCTTTGTATACATTTTACCGTCTTTTATTTTTTATCCTTTAGCTTTACTTGACCCAGATTTTCTATTATCCTGGCTTAAATATGCTGGTTTTAGCACGGCATGCCCAACATTTTCTGTTACGCTCCTCCTAATTTTATTTTGTATATTAGGTTATGTTTTAATTTGATTTCTATGCTTTACTTTTGTTGCACTACAATCACTTTATGTTGCACTTTTTGCAAAAAAAGTGCAAGACAAATTGTTATGGATTATTTAAAGTAATATTGAATAAATAGCTGAAATGATTAATCAATCAACAACTATTTTAATTAATTGATTAATTAATTATCGATTTAATGATCAAAGTCTTTTTTTTTCGGCAAAAATGCCAAACAGTCTGAAAATGAGCTGCTTTTCTTTGTCTTATGTGATAGTAAAGTGAATGTTTTTTGTGGTTTTGGACTAAACACAACTTGAAGACATCACCTATTTTTTCACTATTTCTGACATATTGACTAAACAATCAGTCAATTACTTGAGGAACTAATTGCTGGTGTCATCAATAATGAAAATAATCAGTACTTGTAATGATTCACATACGGTATGACTTAAAAAAAAAACAGAGTTACCAGCTGTTTTACAAAGAAAAGACAGCACAGGGCTTAATCACACAAACACACTCTGGCTGTTGCTGAACTTTGCGGAAATATTATTCAGTTCTGGTAAAATTGATACCTAAGCCAGTTCCTGTAATTTAGTCCTCGGGCTACATTTGTGGTTGGGCCTTTGACCTACGTACACACTGCACAACAGTAACCACACGTCTTTACAGCAACTGTTATCATTTATGCACCAGACCAAAACAACAAATGTTCTTGACTCTGCGTGGACTCATTAAAACATCATGCGGAGCCCCACCAGAGACCGACAGGAGGCCCATTACCATGTTAGTGTCTCAACTCCTGTTAAACAAAACAGTCTGTGGAGTGCAGTTATCTATCTATAGTTAATAATCAGATGTGATTACACTGATTCATCAGTTGCTTGATTAAGTATGAATGTATCTGTGTACGTATGAGTGTCGGAGGAAGCAGGAAATGATAGATAGATTCATAGTTTTGTTTAGCATGACAAACGCTTATGTGTGCGTACATGTGTGTGTGTAGATGTACAGGTGTCTGTTTGCTTCCTGTGAGGTGGGGTAATGTGCGTCTGTGTGGCAATGTTGAGGGGGTATTTGGTTTCCTGCTAGGGGGGTTGACTTCATGTAAATGGGAGGGTAGAGGGGGGGTCATACGCATATGCGCAGAGAGAAAAGTTGAGCGAGGTCCTAGCTTTCCTCTGCTCTACTCTACTCTACTCTACTGTGCTCTGCTGACAGCTGTGAGTACCACTAGCTCCCCACAGCTACACCTCCTCATGATGAAGGAGCGTTGCAGCCGGGCGCCACCTCTAGCCATTCCCCCTCCTCAGCAGCAGCAGCAGGCATCCCGAGCAGGACCCGTGAGTGGACGTTGCCTGGGAGTGGCCGGGCAGCGCTCGAGCTCCATGTGCGCCGTCTGTTCTGACCGTGTGTCTCTGTGTGCCGGCTGCTTGTTGACAGATGAGGCGTACCAGAAGCTGGCCATGGAGACGATGGAGGAGTTGGACTGGTGTCTGGACCAGCTGGAGACCATCCAGACCTACCGCTCTGTCAGCGACATGGCCTCCAACAAGGTAGGAGAGAGGCTTCATCGTGTTTACACAAAAAAAAGCTTTGTTCTTTGAGGGAGCTCTCAAACCTGAGCAAGCAAGAGTCTCTGCAAGTAGCACTAATCCTTCAGCATAATAATAAACACATGAACGACAGAATCCAGAGACACTGTAGCTGTAATCATACGTGAACTTAGCATGACCTTGGCAACAGATTTAAAAGTCCTAACGTATACAGTAAGAAGATGTTGGTTTGGTAGAAGCTGCAGCAGCAACTCTGCACGCTTGTATGGATATGACTGGATGTTACACATCAGCTGATTTCTGTCTAAATCCACTCCAAGCTCCATTCATTTCTGTTTTATTTCTTTTTTTCTTTGTGCAGAAATTGTCCGACAAAAGGAAGTGTGTGTTTTTTGTGTGTCTTGGCCCGCTGTGGCCCTCTTTCCTTCTTCCCTGTCAAACAACTTTTCACTGTCCACTGGTCATTCTGTTGCTTCTGCGTCATTGATTGTGAGTGATGTGCACCAAGGTTCAGTTCCTGCTTCTTTTTTTAAGTGACCCCTTAACCATATTACTCACTGACGGAGCTGAAACGCAGCAATATTTGGCTTTCAGGTTTATTTCTTATCACTTGATTGACTCTGCTGTATCTGTATCTGAGAACAACTGAGTTGGATTCGTGTTTAAAGTTAGTCACTAAATCAGCCTATTTAAAATGACTTTAAACAAACAACGTTTCACTGTCCACTGGTTATTCTGTTTCCTCTGTGTCAATGATTGTGAGTGAAGTGGACCAAGGTCTAGTTCCTGTTTCTTTATAAAAGAAGTTGACAGAGCATGACAGAGATTGGTACCAAGCAGTATATTCGGCCATATCTTGTAGATTCATTGATTTATTGAGCTTTCTCTTGGCACTGACTCCTGAAGTTTGTATCTAAGAATAAATGAGATGCACTCATGCTTTAACCTTCAGTAAATTCATCTATTTCTTGTATATGACATTGTAACTTTTACTCTAGTCTATACAGTATATCAGCCTTTTACCAGTAAATCAGTTTTACACAATAAAGTGAGCTGTGCTCGGTCATGGATGTGCCATGAAAACTGGATAATGGACTCCAAGATTGCATCCATTCATTCCAATGAAAGTTGCTCACCAAGTGCATGAGCTCTTCCAGGTTTGCTTATATCAGCTTCCGGGCTGTGTGGCCCAGTAAACATGTGCGCATTATTGACTCATAATTGCCCGCTTGCTTGGCCCCTCTCGGCCCATAGGCTCTACATTGAGATGATGTCATGCACATCAAAAGAGTGTTTCCTGGCTCTGGGAAAGTTTTGCAATTAAATCTTCATGGTTTAAAAAAGTATAATACAAAGAGTAATAATTCATCTTTTTTTCAGTTTGTTGGTTTTTTTGTCAGCAGTTTTGGTGAAAATTATTTTTGGGACCCGGGGGATATTGTTAATGCAGTACTACGGTTGGCCACTGTGGAAAATTCCTCCACGTGCTACAACAGGTGGCAACCTCCAGCTCTGAGAAGTGAAGCCAATGCAGAAGTGCCTTAAATTTTCATTCTTTCTAATAGCCAGTAGGGGGCGACTCCTCTGGTTGCTAAAAGAAGTCTGATTGTATAGAAGTCTATGAGAAAATGAGCCTACTCCTCACTTGATTTATTACTTCAGTAAACATTGTAAACATGAGTTTATGGTCTCAATCGCTAGTTTCAAGTCTTCTTCAATACAGCATGATGTTCATTTAGTAAATTATGGTCCCATTTAGAGTCAAATAGACCATAAAGCAGTGTGTTTCCATTTCATGAAAGTTAATTATAACCTTTTTGGTCTCCTAAAAATGTCTTATTCAGTGTTCGGTTGTACTTAGTTCCACCCTCTCGTGTCACTTCTGGTTGCTAAAAACCAAGATGGTGACGGCCAAAATGGCAGTCCACAAACCATGTGAGGTCACTTTGACGTCCACTTCTTATCTACAGTCTATGGGTTACAACCATGGATGCATTAAGAGAGCTTGATATGGTGTTGCCACTCAGCCTTGCTGCCAATTTATCACAGTGGCCACTCATGATACCGCAGTAACAAAATCCCCTGTGGCCCAAGTGTGTGACATCATCCTTATTTAAAGTCTATGGGCCGAGGGGGCAAGTAACTTATTCAGCTTATGCGATGGGCAAGCAATTTTCATTCAAGTGGCTGGACGCCATCATTGAGTCCAGTATACTGTTCCTATAATACATCCTTGACTATTACAGTAACATGAGTTGTGTAAAGACAGGATGCTCGGCCATCTTTGTCAACACATTTGCCATTTGTAATATCACCATAAACTGCTGTCGAGGGCGATAGACAGATTTCACCTTTCTTGTTGACTCAAAACTTTCAATACTAAACACTTTGTGTAATTTGCTTGTGGCAGTTAAATCCCGTAAAGCTGCTCTACTGTATAGGCTGAGTGGCAGCTGTGTGTAAGAGAGCCTGAAAACAGTTTGTCAAGCGAGCCAAGAGGATAAGCTTGTTATTTCTCATAAAATTGGACAACAGGATGCGAGGGATCCCGCAGTGGGTCAAACACAATAAACTAGAGAGGAAGAGAGAGAACATTTGTGTGAGTGTGTGTGTGAGGGATCCATGCAGACCCCCGGGCAGAGTGACTCTCTCTTCCTGTCTCCTTCCTGATCCCCCGCTCTCTCTCTCTAGACGACAATAGACATCCCATCATGTCCGTTTGGATGGTTAATTGTCGTGTTTATTTATCCCATTGCTGTCGTCATCTGGACACACATCCAGCACTGACAGTCAGCTGGACCGGTTTCAGTTCAGACACACGAGGACGACTGAATAAATACTATTAACCAGTTAAACAAACAGACATTAAGACGTAGATATACAGACTACAGGAAGACCACTATGACAGTGTATCCGTTACAGCAGAATGAGTATGGGGTTTTCCTAAAAGAATTGAAAGTCAAAAACATTTTTTTACTATATTCATTAATGTAGTAAAGCTGCTGGTTCATCTTAACCCAACATTTGTGGACTTGTTGGACTTTTGCAATCGCAGAAAAATTGGCGTGGTTGAGCCAGATGTTATCTGCAGGTGATGATTGATTTCAGAAGACTCCCCAACTTGAGAAATTCCAAACTATCCCAACTATGGAATAATGAAAGGACAGTTATCCTGCTTTTCCAGAAAATACTATTAGACTTACCCCACGAACTGCCAAGATTAAAATAACTTGATTGATATGTATTATTTTATCGGAATATCTCATAAAGTTAACCTGTAAGAACGATGTAAACTCAGGTTTGTTTCTTTAAAGATTCAGTCAGTAATGGGAGCTTTTGTGTAGAGAGATTAAAGGAACAGTGTGTAACATTTCGGTGGTTCTCTAAGCAGAAATGGAATATAATGACCTGAAACTAAGAATCATGTTTATGTCCATGTTGCTCCGCCATGTTTCTATAGTAGCAGAGCATGGACAAACTAAACACTGACTCTTGAGAGGGCCTTTCACATTTTTATGTTACCTGAAAGCAACTGTAGTTCTCACGCTTGTGAAACTGAGGTATTGTGAGCCACAGAGTGTAAAACCGTGGTACCGCCAGCCACCATCTGACTTCCGTTGCTCATAAAGTAGTGTTATTATGGTTTGGATGGCCTCTTGAGCGAGGCGAACAACGTTACCACGGTTTTGCACTCGGCGGCTCACGTTACCGCAGTCTTGGAAAGGGAGGAGAGGTCGGAGGGGTACTGAGTTGGTTGCAATCTGCAACCACACCACTAGATGCCACCAAATCCTACACACTGTACCTTAAGGAGTGCTGGTCGTGACTGATCTACAGTGGAGCATATCAGGCGGCACAATGTGCTTATTGTGTGTTATGACCCTCTCTCATTGACGTGGGTTTGGTAGGTTACGTGTCCTGACACATAACCATCTGATAAAGACTCCTCCATCAGACATGTCTGTCTTGTATGCATGGACTGTGTGTGTTTGGGTGTGTATGTGGCTGTGTGCCCATATTAACAATAGGTTAAGTCCTTTTGATATCTAGGCTATCATACTCCTCGCCTTGTTTTCACAGTAAACTAAAACATGATTACACAACTGCTGCCTCTTTGTCATGTGGGCCATTACACTCGACCTGGTTTTTATGAACGAGAGCATGCCGGTCAGCTAATGTGACCCCTCGACTACCTGTTGTGTTTAGGATGGAAAAACTGTTATTCAAGCTGTGGCAGAGTATGAAACACGAGGACGAGGGAGGTGAAACCCGAGAGGCTGCTGCTGTACTTTCAAGGTGAAGAGCAGGCTGTGGCCGCTGAGGGTTTACAGTACGTGACTGTCCTCCCTGTTATGTATGGCTGATGTAGACGGGTCAAGAAGAAATATTCTTCTGTGTCGAGGCTGGAGACTGTTATGTGAAACTAGGGCTGAAATGATAAGTGGAGTAATCCATTAGTCAATTGGCAGAAACATTTTGTTTACTGTTGTCAAGCAAAAAGTAATATTCGCTGCTGCCAGTTTCTCAAATGTGAAGATTTTCAGCTTTTCTCTGTTTTATATCATTGGATAATGAACATCTTTTGGAGTTTTGGACTGTTTGATCACACTTTGGACCATGGAAGAAGACATTTTCACTATTTTCATTTTATAAACTAGACGATAAATTGATTAATATAAAAAGTAATATAGATTAAACAACGGATTTGACGCTTTTCTATCTTTAGGTTTTGGACTGTTGGTCGGACAAAACAAGACATTGACACTTCATTTCCACATAGCTTTGTGTACGTAGGAGGTTCTACCAGAAATTCATTCATTCCTATATGAGCCTCCAGGATCTCTGTGTGGTTGCGAAACTCCTCCTTCTGTTTTTTTTTTATTTGGTCCGTAATAAGCCTCAGTAGCTTATTTTAACTTTTGCAACATATTTCGGACAGACAGTATGCACTGTGTGCCACAGGAAGTTAGCATTTTATAAAACTGTCTATACACCTGGCAGGCCAACCTCCTCACTTATTTGTCGCCAAGCATTATTGGTCCTATTTTTGTCTGGATAATGCTCCATGCATATATTCCATTGGACCGGATGACGAAAAACAGACAAAATTAACTTCTCTCCCATTTCTGCGGTGGTCTTTCTATCCATCCACAAAGAGATGGATTTCCTTGTGTTATTATACGGAATTAAGGACACAAAACAAAGCTGTGTGGAAACGAGGCGTTAGGACTCCAACTAACGATTATTTTCATCAGCAATTAATCTACAGGTTATTTTCTCGATTAAATTGTTTGATCCATAAAACATCAGAAAACTGCGAAAAAGTCCCTTCACAATATCATAGAGAACGTGTGGCGTCATCGTCTTGTTTTGTCCAACCAACAGTCCAAAACCCCCCAAAATATAAAATTGACTGCAACATAAGAAAAGCAGCATACGACAGATTATTTCATTTCAATTTTATACCTGAAACAATTAATCGATCAGTCAAGAAAATAATCAGCAGATTAAATGGATGATCAAAATAATTGTTAGTTGCAGCCCTATTTGAAACCTGTTGATTTAGCACAGTTGCTGTTGGGCCTTTGCGCAACTCTACATGTTTTATGTGAACAGAACAGATTTGGCAAATATAAGCCCATTGTGTGTCTGTTGATTCATCAGCGTGTTAATGTGTGCTTTCTGCAGTGACCAGTGTTGCGGATTATGTAAACTTTTTTTATGTAAACTCAAGGACTCTTGAAAGTTAGAAAAAAGAAACCAGGCTACCTTTTAGAAGTTCAAGGAAATCCACTGATTTGATCAAAACAGGAAGTGTTGTAGTCATCAGAGTGATCAGCATCATATTGACAGTGTAAACCTCAGAGCTGCAGAAGTAGTGAACAGCAAGCACAGAGGCGTAAGAGGCGGGACTACCCCTGTGAGGGAGTGTGTATGAGGCAGAGGTCTCTCACACACACACACACTCTCAGTCATTGCTCCACATACACAGGGTGTGAGGTAAAGCCCAGTCAGACCTCGAAGCCCAAAGTGAGTCACTGAAGCTGTGGCGTTTCCCAGCGTCAGAGAACCAAGGCTTGGTCATTTTACTCATACTGTAGTCAGACTGAGACAGACACTTTAACGGACGGCAGCCCCGCTCTGCTCTGCACTCCACATACAGCAACATGGGAGCCTGCTGCTTTGACAAGAAAGAGAGGAAAATAGGGAAGCTCAATGGTTGGAGAAAGGTGAGTTTTCTTGGATTGTTTTGTAGTTAGATATACAGAGATCTACTTTTTAGGTATCTTGATGGACTGTAAGATTCTCTGTCTTTTTCTCTAACTTTTGTGGCTTATTTGGTGTGAAGTTCACATGCCGTGGTTATAGTCTTTTTAAACATAAAGTCTCCGTTGTTTGTCCTTTGGTGTTGTTTAATCTGGTCATCTTCGGAAGACTTTAAACATATTTCACAGCTGCGGATGCTGAATGCAGTGCATGCTTTATGGTTTTCTTCCGTTTGAAAGCTTGTGATGGTTAGTTGCAGCTGCCGAAGTGTATGTTTTTAGAGGAGCTATGTGCTTTTTTATTTGTTCATTTTCTAATTATACACACTTTTCAGAGCTTCATGCAAGAAGCAGTGGTGCGTGCATTCGGTTTTTGAGAACCCTTGAACCCCTGAATTTAGATTTGTGGCTGTATTGTAAGACACTGAGGGACCTTTCGTCATCCTTTGCCCTAAAGAGCAAAGTTTAATTCAGTGCACATCATAGATCATTGTCTTTCTGTCCAGTTACAACTTAAGTTTGTGGGATTACTTAAACTTTCCTCCCATGGTGTGGAGATTTAATGAAGATATGGACTATTGATTGCAGACGCTGTTTAGTTCTCCTTGAAACAATGTTAAACTGATTTCCTCACGAGTTATTAAGTGACTTTATTAGCGACAGTAGTTGGTACTTTGTTGAACTGTGTAGCTACTGCTCAAAAACAGGCATGTAGAGCAAAAAGCATCAACAATGTGTGTTTGTCTTTCTCTAGAAGAGTCAAGTGTCATCTAAAGAGAGGGATGTGATTGAGTTAATAGGCAAAATGACTGTGGATTTAAGTTATTGATAAGTGGTGTTTCTAAGCACCAAAGCCTGGAGAGTTTTCTTTTTCTGACTGAGACCGAACACTCTGCTCATCTGGGAAGAAATAGTGAAGTAGTGGCAAAGTGTTTAGATGCTGCTCAACAGTCCGTTTGTTCAAACGGGATGCAGAGAGTAAGGAAAACGTTTTTGGAAATGTTTCCCAAAAGTTAGGGGGATACATACCATTACTCTTGTTAACATTTTAAAATGTTGCTTTCTATATGATTCTAGCATTCATTTGAGTGTTGAATAATGCAGTAGAGGTTTTGGTGATTCAAGCATTTCTTGTTTGTTGGTGTAATACAGCAACCAGAGCTCGAGGGAGCACAGTTGTGCAGCCTGTTAACTGTTCTCCTCCAGCCAAAAATGGTGTTGCACACACCACATCTGACTCCGAGGCCTTGAGCAGCTGGGAGTGGTGGGAATGAATCACTCAGCTGAGAAATAGCTCACTTACGTTTATCTTACTCCATCCGTTTTTTTGTCTCTTTACCGTTCCTTTTTGATACATCTTATTGCACAGGTTCAGAGACACATGAATACGTTGTTTCTCATACAGACTCACACTAGCATGAGTGAGTGAGTCAGAGGAAGTGAGAGGCTGTCAGGCCGTGTCTCAGAGTCGTCTGTAGCTTCATCCAACATACGCACGGTTCATACGTAGGTAGATTTCCCCGATCTTTACAGAGTTATGTCACAGTGAGCCTTTGCCATTGCGCCGATGTTACCACCCTGCGTCACATTCGTGTTAAAGCGAGGAGGGGATAAACCACAACCGCTGCAGCTTCGCTGCTGAAGAAAGACTGATTACATAAGTTGTAGTCAGGGATGTTGCATACCGTAAATATGACATTATCTTGATTAACTCATTTGTGTGCGTGACTGAAATTTTAAATATCCTTTGATTAAAATGTTCTCTGGGCTTGCCTAAGCACAGATCTGAACACATTTTCTAAACATTTGTTTTTTATATTTGATAGAAAAAGAGGATTTAATCCACAAGTGAAGTTGTGCATTTCTGTCACTGCAGGGTTAAGAGGTCAACACCCTCTGAACACTGAGCTGGCTGCTCTACAGCAGACAGAGTATAGAGCGCCCACTAGTGGCTCAAAGGCACAACTTCAATCTGAACCACTTCAGATGAAAATGATTCAGGCCTTATTAGACAGCAATTTTAAGCATTTTCCAACAGTGACAATTTAAAAATAATCTACTACAGGAGGTTAAAAATCTATTGGGGCGGCTGTGGCTCGAGGTAGAGCAGGTCGGCCACCTATCGGAAGGTCGGCGGTTCGATCCCCAGCTCCTCCGGTCACATGTCGAATTCTCCCTAGGCAAGATACTGAACCCCAAATTGCTCCTGACGGCTGCGCCATCGGTGTGTGAATGAGTATTTCGATTAAATCCTCCTGATGTGCTCTGTCATCAGTGTATGAATGTGTGTGAATGGGTGAATGCTGACATGTAGTGTAAAGCACTCTGAGTGGTCGGAGGACTAAAAAGGTGTTATAAAAAAGTCCATTTACCATTTACCATTAAAACTGTTCAAATAAATTTGATAGAGAAAAAGAGAACAGGAGAGACGAGGTTGTGAAGAAGTGAATACATGTGATAGATGTACAGTGTGAGAAAGAGATACCCACAGAGCTCCGAGAGGCTAATCCTCCTCCAGCGTCACAGTGTCAGTAGGAGGTAAAGAGGCTTCCCTTCTGCTCCTCACTGAACAACACACTGGCAACAACACACGTACAGAAACATATGGGCAAGAGTGTGTAAAACATGCGTGTGACATGTCAGCATCAACTGTGCTTGACTATAGATAATAGCGTTTGTAGGCTTCTGCTGTGTGTGTGTGTGTGTGTGTGTGTGTGTGTGTGTGTGTGTGTGTGTGTGTGTGTGTGTACTGAGGCATTTCTCTCTGGGGAAGCATAGCTCCTCAACACACTGCAGTGAGACATCCCCCGCTGTTATTCTGGTTTCTTTATATATTATGCAGTGAGCTATTATATAAAGAGCTGCCTCCTCTGTTTCTCTCTCTTTTCTTGCTTTCCCACCTCCCTGCTTCTGGTACTTTTCCTCAGTGGGAGGATAATCCAGGATCCTCTCGGGGAAGCTTTGATCTCCCCCTCATCTTTCCAAACTCGTACACACAAACACATCGGACCGAGAGGATGTCTGGGAACTTCTGTTTACAGTTTCCCATGGATTGACTCTGAAGTGACAAGAACTGTGGATATTTTGTTCTCATAAGGCAAAGCCACCTTCGAGGGGGTTTCGCAAACACAAGTCGTTTCAAAATTGACAAACAGCGCCCGTCGAAAATTGTCCGGTGGTACTGATGTAACAGTATATTCCAGTCAGGTGGCCCTCGCCTTGTACACTGCAGCAGTATCAACACCTGCTCCAAGGACGGCCCATTGATTCTGCCAGCGAGGCAGACAGACAGAGAGATTGATGACTGTGTTGGCAAGTGGCAGCCGGGAGAGAAATTGACATGTAAGTGGTGGAGAGCGAGGGAGATGGAGTGGAGGGGAGGGGGAACGGGGAGATCGGTGGATGCGAGCAGAGGCGAGGTGTGTGGTGTGTCCTCGTGACAGCTCAGCAGCTACACCACATGTCTGCCTGGGAAGGAAAAGGGGAAGCCTCTCCTCTCTTTCTCTCCTCCTCTCCTCCTTTTCAAAACAGCCCTACACCGGCCGCCTGATGCTGTTGCCATGGCGTTGCGGTGTTCTGGTAATTGGCGTACACACAGGCAGAGAGAGAAAAAAACGTGGGCAGTTGTCACCTAAATTGGGGAAGGATGCAATTATCTCCCATCTTTTTCTTTCTCTCTCCTCTGACCGTCTTCCCCACTCTCTTTCGGTTGTTATAAATAACCTTCCACAGACACCCTGACAGCATCTAATATTATTATGGGATACAGATAATGAACAGGCTTATGAGTTCCCCACAATGGCCGCGGCGCTCTGGATGTCAGGAGACAACAGAAGACTCAAACGAGGGAGAGGATAATAGAGATAATAATGGTGATAAAAAATACAGTGGATGTGCGTTCACATTCCTCAAAACGTGCGCCATCCCCTCTATCAGCCCTCATTGTTTTACTGTAGAGGGAGGGCTGATAGCTGTACGGCTCCGTGACATTCCTTCACAATGGCTGACTTCATAATAAAAAGAGGAAATTACAGGGGCTGGGAATGGAAGAGGATGGGGATTTTATGTACAGCGGTTGCACAGCTGGAAAACAAGAGAAGAGAGGATGTTACATCTGGATATTATATGCCAGTCACTCAAACATCCCCATCATGTATACACCAATGCCAAGCCGTAATTAGGGCTCCCCCCTTCTCCCCACTTTCTGTCAAATCATGTGTTGTCGATAGAGCGTGTTGCTGGGGCTGGCAGACTACAGCAGAGAGACAGAAGGGGGAGGGAACCAGAAAGAGAGAAGCAGGGTAGGAGGGGGAGAGTGAGCGCTACAGCAGTGAGAGCAGCGAAGCAAGACAAATCCAGTGGAGGAACCCCCCCTCCAGTCTGATGAACATCGCCGCCTCACTCCCTCCTCCTCCTCCTCCTCCTCCTGTCTCCATCGTTGTTACTTTCCCCTCCTCCCTTCCTCGCTCCTCTATAATTCCTCAGTGCGCCGAGAGTCCCCTGCTCACGGCTCCAGCTGCTCCAGCCGAACCACCGAGCCCGCTGGATCTCCTCCTCAACCAGCGCCTACTTTTCCTTTTCCATCTATCCTCGCATCCATAGCCAGGCATGGAGACTCTGAGCTGGCCCTTTTCTGCTGCTGAGAGGCAGAGTGAGCCGTCATCGAGCTGCTCTCTTAGCTGCTGAGAAGAGAATCACAAGAGGAGAGAAGAAGGGATTTTTTTTGTCCTTTTTTTGGCGTTGAAGGAATCCTGTTCGTCTGCCTCTATTTATTTTCTATTGGATTACAGTTCTGGCTTTGTGTAGGAACGAGAAAACGGGGTCCAAAATGCCTGAAGCCAATTACCTGCTGTCGGTCTCTTGGGGTTACATTAAGGTGTGTGACGCTTATCTACGTAGCTTGTTGGGGATAACGCACCCATTTCATCGTACCTCTCTGTGCTGTGTTGCCATTTCTATAGAAATTCATCACTTTGATAATGATTCCGTGGAGCTTTTCAGGTTACCGTGCTAGCCTAATTGCACCAAAAGATATTTTCCATCATGGTGAGGTGGGGTGTTGGGGGGCGGGGGGGTCTGACAGAATGGTGTTATGTGGCTCAGGCTCCATCTTGAGCCCTCTGCAGAGCTCTGTGTGTCTATATATGTGTGTGTTAGTCTGGATGTGTGTGCACGCGCATGCATCAGTCTGTCATAAACAGCTGCTACTGCAGTGCCCGGGTCTCCGTGTACTGTCAAACTCGTCTGTCTCCCTCGACTATTTCATCTATTTAAAACGGCTCATAATACGAAAAAGTACATGAAAATCGCCCAAAATGTTGTAACAAAGAGGACTGCAGGGAGCAGTGTGCAGATTTTCCTCTTGACATCATTGAAATTCTTGCACACTGACGCACGTGAAACGGCTAAATAGGCCCCAGAAATGTGATTCACTGTAATAAAACTGTAAATTGGTTGCCGGAGGTGAATTGAGGGGTATTAAAAGGTGATGGCTTAAACCACTGGTAAAACAAATAATGATCCGCACCCTAATGAATTTGTGGGAAAATGGAGGGGGAACAAGATGTGCCCCCCCCAACCCCCTCCATCACTGATTTTACACTGTAATTAAATAATAAATCTGGAGCTGGTGGAATAAAAGTGTATTTTCTGTGGAATCTTGTACCGTAATTTCTCCCAGGTTTTCCCTCAGTGGAAACTGACGACATTTTTTCTCTCTCTTCCCCCTCTTCCTCTTTCTCTCTTGCAGTTCAAGAGAATGTTGAATCGGGAGTTGACGCACCTATCTGAGATGAGTCGGTCTGGGAATCAGGTTTCCGAATTCATCTCCAACACCTTCCTAGGTAAATGAAAGTCTTGTGTACATGCACTCAAAATCACACCAACAAATTCCCCAGTGCGGTCTTTATAATCCACCCCTAAATCACCACAATTAAAACCCAACAAATACATACAAATATCCACACATATTTACCGGCTCACACAGATCCTCACTTCTCTGTTTTGCTGCAGTGTTTTTGTGGAGGTTCAGTACATGGTGTTGAGCTGTGCAAGTTGCTCTGGCAGGCTCTTCTGTGGGGGCGTACCATAAAACACTGCGCCATTAAGCTTTGTCTAGATGTTTATGGCATCGGGCTCAAAATGGCCATTCAAATTTAAGTAAAAATTGTACATTTCTTAAAGAATTAAGAGGAAATAAATGCTATTGAAGGTGGCTGGCTACTGTAAAAGTGCCATTTGACAGACAAGGGAGCTTGTTAGTAAGTAAGTGGATTGGAAGTGGATGCCGTCAGCGTGGGTTGCACATCCGAGATCTGAGAATAGATGGCGATAGATAAACATATATGTATTTATATGGTGTTTAGAGACATTGCTTCTTTTGTTTTTTGTCACCCACATGTACAAAATGCTTCATGAGCCTGGTACAAAACCACACAAGACACTACAGGGAAAAAATAAACCAGCACTAGTCGGACAATAAACCAATTTCTTCAAATGGGTTAAAAGTTGAGTTTTGGTAAATGTGAGCCAATAAGTGAACGAGTTAAAAGAAATATAGACAAACAAAAATGATAATACACGACAGAGAGAATGCACCTAGAGGTAGTTAAGACTATCTGTAGACACCGTGCTTCCAATCGATTGGCATCTTGATCCGGTGTAGTGTTGTTGGCGGATCCCTCACCGCCGGATCACAGAGAGCGAGAGTGAGAGTTGAGGAGAGACGGAGGAGGGAGGGAGCTGATTGCAGTGAGGGAGAAGACAGAGGTACAGAGGAACCCCCTTTGCTGGCAGCGAGATGAGCTCGGCAGATTTGGTGACTCATCCTCGTCTTAATGCATCTTTGTCAGCAGGGACACCTTGTTGTCCCTCCAGCTCTCCCCCCCTCGCTGCCCCGAGATTCCAGACAGAGATGACTATCGCTTTGATAAGACATCAGGATTACCCTGCTGGCGGCAGAAAGAAAGAACAGGTGAACATTAACGAAGCAGCACAGCTGGCCTGGTTTGGTCTCAGCTGACCAGTAGGGTTGTTTAATCCCTCCGTCCATTATGATTAGCATCACGTCGGTAATGCACTTATTTCTGCTTTGTTATTTTTTATAAAAGCATCCATTCAGGCTCAAGAGAAATTACATTTTCCTGCCATATGCCTGGTCATGCAGAGGTCATCATTAGATCCCCATCAGTTTATTCCTGTAGACTATCTGGGTTTTTAATTTTTCAGCTGGTGGAAAGGCTGTTGACTGGTAAAACAGTGTCCTAGATAAATAGAGGGCGATTTCCGACCAGAATTTCTGACTTTCCATTAAGGATTGTTGGCCAATTCACGTGTGCCTCTCCCCCGCCACAGCTGTCCTGGCAGCATAATTCTGTCATAATTCCCTTTGATCGGCCAGCAGCACCTAGTTTAGGCAGCACACTGAGGGGAAAAAATGGCCCCAAAAAGCCCCTCCCTTCTCCTCTACTGCATCTGCGTTTCTCACAGGCGAGCATATGGAGGAGGATGAAACAGAAATCGAAATAAACGTGTGAGGTGACAGAGTAGCGGGAAGGAGAATAGGGGAGAAAGAACAGAGCAAAATACAGCAGATTGTTTTTTTTACTTCAGCTGCTTACATTTTTTTGTAAATCAGTGTCTAAAATGAGAAATAGAGAGGATAAGATGTAGGGATCAGCTGATCAGTATCAGTATCGGGACTGAAAAAGTCGGATGGGTGCATCCCTTGTAAGATGAGCTAAATGCAAAGAAGAGAAGAGTGAAAACAGACACATAAAAAAGGAGGACTGTCCATGTTACAGGCCAAAATGCGACAGAGAGACTTAATCTGATGGGGCATGGAAACCAGGATCATGTTGCTAAAAAACCTCCTGAGTAGTTTATCAGTTGTAACCATGGAACAGAGTGCACAGCGTTCACAGCATATTGGCACTTACTTATGTAGAAATGGATGATAAGAATGACACCGCAAACTCTCTCACACACACTCACACAAACACCACACGACAGCGGTGGTGATAATGATGGCTTGTAATAAATTAGAGGGCAATATATTGCTCTTCCCCTTGTTTCCCACGCAGCACATGTCTGAGAGCGCTTAATTGCCCATTCTGAATTACCACTGGAGGCCTGAAGAGAGAGCGAGAGACGGGAGAGGAAACCGAGAGAGAGAGAGAGAGAGAGAGAGGGAGAGCGTGAGAGTGAAAGTGATTATTTGAATTACAGCTGGTAATTGAATAACCCTCCACAGGGGAAGGCTGATAGGCCAGCGATGAGCTGAGTCGAGGCTTGATAGATGAGTGCGCGGCTCCCATTCGTGCCGATAGCCAGCCCCTGCAGGATTTCATTCAATTCTTCTGTGATTGCATTAAACACAAGGGCCTGGTTGGTTATTGCGAGAAACTTGGCGTGCGTTTATTTTTGGATAAAGTGTGAAGACTGGCGTATTATTTATATTATGTACATGAAAGCCTTGCAGGTTTTCTGCGTATTTTTGGACTTCGTACTCACTTTATTTGTGGCCTAACTAACTGCGGTTGAATAGACTCGTAAATAAAATAAACCAAACATAAAATCCAACTCCCCACTAAGTAATTTGATAATGCAGCGAGAGACGAGGCAGCTTATTGAATGGCCGACTTTATGGAGCCGCCTTAACTGTGTAGGAGCCGCGGCTCTCAGTCTGTCAATGGACTGACCTATGAGAGAGAAAAGAGCAGGAGATGAGATGTGAGCCACCTGCTGAGAGACGGAGGGCAAAACAGAGATGAATGAACAGTAGGAGCTCAGAGAGAGAGAGAGAGAGAGAGAGGCTGCAGGTGGAGGACGGGGCGGCATGAATGAACAAATGAATGGAGGCATAGATGATGAATGAGTGAATCTATAAATCCCTCAGGAGCTAACCAGCTGCAGGTGCACCTGGGTCCTTAGGCAGACGAACGCGTTGAACTCAGTTTGTATTGAGAAGTAGATTAAATTATTAGACTCGTGCTGTATGAGGTCAAATAGGAATTTTAACTACGTCTTCCTCACAATGTCCACATTTGAATCATACTTTTTATTATTTCCTTAAAAAAAAGAATTAAGATTTAAAAAAAAAAAAAATATATATATATATATATATATATATATATATATATATATATATATAAGGAATTATAATTAAAAACTTAAATAAAGGGGTGCTCTGGAAAATCACATGGTAGAACAGGCGCCTCATTTACCCAAAGAAGCCCAAAAAATAATCTTAAAATTAAAAAAATAATAAATTAAATAATAATAAAAATAAATAATGAATAAAATAAATTTGCACACCAGATTCCCAACACCTACTATCAATAAAAGACTAAAAAGCCCCAAAAATAATCTTAAAAATAATAATAATAAATTAATTAACACAAATAAATAATGAATAAAATAAATTCCCACACCAGATTCCCAACACCTACTTATATCCCTGTCGTCCTGCCCCCATGTTAATTCACAATGTCCACACTTGTAATAAAAAACTACAAATCTCTGTTTTCCCCTCTCTCAGACAAACAGAATGAAGTGGAGATCCCGTCTCCAACGTCCAAGACGCGAGAGAAGAAGAAGCAGCAGAAGCAGCAGCTGATGACGCAGATCCCCGGAGTCAAGAAGGTCTCCCACGGGCCCTCGCTCTCCGGCAGCTGCGTCTCTCGCTTCGGCGTCAAGACCGACAAGGAGGAACTGCTGTCCAAGGAGCTGGAGGACCTCAACAAGTGGGGCCTGAACATCTTCACCGTGTCGGAGTACTCCCACAACCGGCCTCTTACCTGCATCATGTACGCCATCTTCCAGGTATGAAATGTGTCTGATATTCTGCTGTCTTCACTCACATAGGTGTTGTTTGATTACGACTAAAATGATCCACACTTAATCCTAAATATATTACGATGTTGTTTTTGTAGGAGCGAGACCTGTTAAAGACATTTAAGATCCCCATGGATACGTTCGTGGCCTACATGATGACGTTGGAAGATCACTACCATTCGGATGTGGCCTACCATAACAGCCTGCATGCTGCTGACGTAGCCCAGTCCACACACATCCTCCTCTCCACTCCAGCCCTGGATGTAAGTCATATTATAAAGTGGAAGTATTGTACTCTGATAATGTAAAAACTAACATCTTTCAACTCCGGAGGTTGAAAAATCCCCCTACCTCTGACTTGGGCACCAGTGTGCATCCACAGAAATAAGGGAAAACTAAATTAGAGGAGTGAGCTCTTACATCAGCCCGTGTGCCACTTTCCTGGATCGCCACAGCAGCTTTTGAAGAGCTCAACATCCTTCCATTAAATCATCTTTTCCCCTCTTTACTCAGGGAACTTCCCCTCTTTCCTCCAAACACTCGTCCCTCCGTGCCTTATTTGTTAGACCAGCATGTGTTTCCTAACAGCTCTCCTCATGATGGAGTAGCTGGTGAGATACAGTCAGGTCAGAGCGCCCTGGTCTTCACATCACGATTCACTCTTCTTGGCTCTCTTTCGTCTATCAAAGCCAGCAGACACGAGGACGTTTTACAGACAGCTAGCTTGACATTTGGTTGAGGAAAACATGTGGAATAATAACACTTCTCTGGCAGAACGTCATCTATAAACTTGGGTTGGTCTGTTGGATCATAGTTGGCGGGCATGGATTAACTAGTCTAGTTCTTCCTGATGCTATTTCTATCTTCAGAAACTAAGTCTAATATTTTCGTCTTCCTCCATCTCTTTTCACAGGCGGTCTTCACAGATCTCGAGATCCTAGCAGCCATCTTTGCTGCAGCTATCCATGATGTTGACCATCCTGGTGTATCAAACCAATTTCTAATCAATACCAGTAAGTCCATCAAACATCACTCAACATGAGACTTAGTCAGTTAATGTGTTGCTTTCTTTAGAAATGTGTACATTAGTGCTTTAGAAGGAGTTATGACAAAGACTCAAATATTAAAATCTGTTTTTAACGCCCCTCCAGACTCTGAGCTGGCGCTGATGTACAACGATGAGTCTGTGCTGGAGAACCATCACTTGGCGGTGGGATTCAAGCTGCTACAGGAAGACAACTGTGACATCTTCCAGAACCTCACTAAGAAGCAGCGACAGTCCCTCCGCAAGATGGTCATCGACATGGTAAAGATATCCCGATTCTCCTCTCCTGTCATAATTGATTTAAATCATAACCTGTCCAAATGATCCTGATGCTGACGATGGTGTTTCTCTCTCTCTCTCTCTCTGTTATTCAGGTTTTGGCCACGGACATGTCCAAACACATGAGTCTGCTGGCTGATCTGAAGACGATGGTGGAGACCAAGAAGGTGACGAGCTCTGGAGTGCTGCTGCTGGACAACTACACCGACAGGATACAGGTACGTGTTGGCTTTAGCGAAACGATTTCTTAACTGTCGTACTGTAAGCTCTCCACCTCTCTTTCCCCAGCTTTTAATAGCTCTGATCAATAGCCAGTGTTGGCGGCGGTTACTCAGCCAATGGTCATTAGCCGGCCTCCTACAAAGCTGACCTCTGCTCCACACGGTCACTCCTTCTCTCACTCCATCCATCTGCTTCTCTACCTTTAAGTGCTCCCTCTACACCCTTCCCTCTAATGGTCTTTCTAGGATTTCCTCTTTATTAGACTGTTGTGTAGACTGACCTCCTGTCATAACAAAGCATATTATAGAATTAGCCTTAACCACGGTTCTGTGAGAATCGAATTTCTCCTAAATCTTATTGTCCTAAAGTAATCTACCACAATTGGCTGTATTGGTTTATGGATATTGGATTTTACATTGGAGAGGCTCATTGTTTCCAGGTTTAACAATCGTTTTAAGGGGAGACAGCCAGGAAGAAACATTGTTTTTTATGCACTGGTCAATTATGTAAATTTAGAGATTTCTTGGGAAAATAACAAAACTTAAAAATGACGAGCCCAGTTCAGGGGATACGAGCATTTTACTAAATTGTAATTGTGTGTTATTTCTAGGTGCTGCGTAACATGGTGCACTGTGCTGACCTGAGCAACCCCACCAAGTCCCTGGAGCTGTACCGTCAGTGGACTGATCGGATAATGGAGGAGTTCTTCCACCAGGGAGACAGAGAGAGGGAGCGGGGGATGGAGATCAGCCCCATGTGTGACAAACACACCGCCTCGGTGGAGAAGAGCCAGGTAGGCGACCAAGTTACTTTCCACCACTGTGATTTTGTTGATTAATCGATTAGTTCTGCGAGTGAGGGAGTTTCTCCACAAAGAATCACACAAAAGCACAACTTTAATCTTGTGTTTACCAGAGATGTGCTCACAAGTTTCTTGGAAATCAGTCATTCAGCATGAAAAAAACATAAAAATGACTAATCGACTAACTGAATGCGGTCTAAGAGGGGGCAGCCATAGAAACTGCATTATACGTGCATCCAAATGTTAAAAGAATCTCCAGTTCTAATTATCCTCTTTACTCCTCTCCAGGTTGGTTTCATCGACTACATCGTCCACCCTCTGTGGGAGACCTGGGCCGATCTGGTTCACCCCGACGCACAGGACATTCTGGACACGCTGGAGGACAACAGGAACTGGTACCAGAGCATGATCCCCCAGAGTCCCTCCCCGCCTTTCTACGACCAGGTCTCGCACGGACACGGCGGAGGGAGCGGGGTGCAGGGCAGCGGGGAGAAATTTCAGTTTGAGCTCACCTTGGAGGAGGAGGACTTGGATGGAATAGAGAAAGACGGCGAAGGAGAGGAGGACGAGGAGGAGGAAGAGATAGATATAGAAGAGGAGGAGGATAGTCTAGGAGATTCCCGTTCTCCTCCCCTGGACTATTTGGACAGTCAGGAGCTGGAGGAAGGCAGCATGATGGAGCCGGCAATAGAGATAGTGACGCACGAGGCGTCGCCCACGGACACATAGGGCTTCCATCATCAGGCTCACGCGGTGATTTGAAAGTTTTTTTGGCGAAAGAGGGGTGATCCTCTTGCAGCTGTGCTTTTTAATAAGCCCACAGAAGCAAGGGCTTAGTTTGGTCCCGCACGGGGCGTCTTGCACTTGGGTGTTTGAAGCCAGACACGGACGGACAGTTTCAGCGAGGCGGCTTCAGAGTTCTCAGGAAATAATGACTGCGAACATTTTAGTCTGGCTGGACAGGCGAGACGGAGAGGGAGGAACTTGAAGGATTTCGGCCAGTTTGGGAAAACGGTTACTTTTCTTTTCTGGACTGGCATTAAAATGGACATCGACACTACTGAGAGAAGTTTTGTACCTTAAGACTTTTTTTTACAGATATGATCTAGAAGTAGCATAGAGTAAGATCTACTGACGGAGACACATTTGTATAGCAAGAGAAAGTGTTTACTTTTTTCCTGTACCATTTGTCAAAGGACTTTTGTGTGCCTTTTTTACTATTGTCTTTATAATAGTTTTTTATTTATTGAACACTCTAGTATGTCTGTGAAATTTTTTTTCTTATCTGAAAGAGCAAAATCTTTTTTGTATGTTAAAAAGAGAAACAGTCTTCCATGTATTGGGCAATAGAGAAATCCAAACAAACGTCGACAAACAACTCTCGGACATCCGAATAGGGAAACATCACATCATAACGCACACATTTGTTCATTTCAATCTGAGCACAATGTTTCACTCACGGTTCATGTTACATGTCTAGTTTGTTGCTTTTCTATATCAAGATGTCGGTCAACGAAAGTCACACTGAAATACATCATCTACACATCTTCTCTCTTCTTCATTGTAGCGGTCTGCAGACCATTTGGGGGCTTCCTACCTTCTCACACCAAAACTTGACTTTTAATGCAAAATGCTCAGCGAGGATGTGAAATCCTACACTTGCAACTCTATAGTCAAATATTCCTGCTGAATTTTCAGTATTAAATTATTGGGAAATTTGATTTGCACGATTGTCTTTTTCATTTTTTTCCATCCTATTGTTATCGTGTTGGTGTGAAATGGAGGTTAGTCCACTTCAAACCCTCATAACTTCTGATCTAAAGCAGCAGAAATACAAGCAGGTCTAAAAGCAAACGAGCTGCCGCCTAGATCTCTAATAAAACCAGAAATGAAGTCCGCCAAGGACAAGTGCACAACAGCGGTGGATCTATTTTTAGCCCACAGGTATGCTGCAGTCTCAATAATCCTGTTAGATAGAACGCATCGTGACCCCCAGACCCGTCTGATGTAACACCCCCCCCTCCCACTGCCCCTCTGCAATCAGGCCCAGACCAGATGATTAAAGGTGCTCTTACAGCTGCCCGTCTGAAAGGCGCTCTCAGACCCTCATCAGCGCCACTATTCACATGGTTTACAAACCCCTCTGGGCTCCACGGACGCGACCCCAAAACAATCAGGCCGGCTATTTCTTCCTCACCCATATAAAAAAAAAAAATCCCTCAAGTGCTGCGTCTGCTCATTGACGTCAATTGAATTTTCCCCTCCCTCCCCCTCCACTGTATCGGGTTTCGAGGACAGTCGGGTTATTAGGATTTGGCACAGATGGAATTGCTGGATTCAGCGTGGCAGACTGTAGAAAAAAAGAGGAATAATTAGGTGTTCTAGTTTTAAAACAAACCAAAAAACACCTCTTTCCTGTTTGGAAATGGTTTGCAGACCTCACATTTCTGCTCCTGTGGCTTCCACGACTAGTTTTTATAGATGTTCTACTTGCATCTATAATCACATTTTCATATTGGTTTACTGATATACTCGAAGGTACTTCATCTAGTTTCATCCCAGCATGCTTAAGTGGCAATCGTCTGTGTGCAGTATGTATGTATGGAAGGTTTTGTATGTGTGTGTGTGTGTGTGTGTGTGTGTATGTGTGTGTGGACTTTGTCATCAGGCCTTACCCCCATCACTCCACACCTTTTGTCTCTACTGTTTGTCGCTAGGAGCTCAAGTTGGTCCTTTTTGCTGTTTATAACAGTGTGTATTTATTCTATACTTTAAGCTTGTAAATAAGAAATACTGGTTCAGTGTAAAATCTATTTTAATTTATATGCACTTGCATTACCTGGGAGTGGTGGTGTCTAATGTGTAGGAGACTCCGAATTCGAGTCTTTTTATATATGTATTATATATTGTTTTTTTATATATCTATATATAAATATATATAAATATATCTAAGTATATATTCGCACAATGTTTTGAGTGCCCAGCAGAGCAGCAGCTAAAGAGACATGTTGTTGTCGTCACACGGGAACCTTGTTACTCCAAAATGCCTTTTTTTTATTTTCACACGAAAATGAAAATTATGCATGAATATTAAACCAAAAATGTTTTCACTTTGAAATCCAAATTAATATCACAGTATTTTTTTTTTATATATATATTTATGAAAATTTAAGTTTCTCTGTTAAATTTCAGCTTAGTTACATTTCTTAAATAATTTTACAGACTTTCAAATGTCTTCATTTTGATTTTTAGATAATTTTTCTAACGGGAAAACTATTTTGGTCCAACTGAAGTTTTTGAAGCTACAAGGTTTTCATGTGACGGCAGCGATTTGGTAACCCAGAGGCAACATAGAGGACATGTTAAACTGCATAGGCTCGGATCGTAGGATACATTCAGGCTAGCTAAGGAACACAGAAGCTCAGTCAACGCTCGGTGTCAAAGTACACAAATAGCTCATTTTCTCTCACAACCTAAGCTTCTCCATCCAGCATTTGAATGCAGATTGCTGATATACGAGGCCAGATAGACACCGGTTCGACGGACAAACACAAAGTCTCCTTCTACACTCAGCGCACTTCATGTAAAAGTAGATAACACAGGGACGCTATTGGTAGCATGCTACAATACGCCCCGGCACTGACGTGAGTCGTTCTGAATTAACAACAAATACATGACCGTGTGTAACTGATTGTGCTAATGTGTGAACTCTTTCTGACCAAACTTGTTAGCAGTTTTGAAATTCAAATTTGTCAGTATTAACATTGTTTATCTATGTTCGATCTTTTTCTTTTTGGTCCTAGTTGTGTCCAAATGGTTAGCCAGATTTAGCACTATCTGCATGAGAGATGGGTTTTTTTTATTGTCAATAATATGTTCAAGTCCGCCAGTTGGTGGATTATTAAATGTTTCACACAATGTATGGTATTATATTGTATATTGTGTTCAAAAATAAATCTGAAATACTTTTTCTATTAAGTGATTAAAAGCAAAGCATGAATATATTCCTTCTGTTTCTGCTGTTTTTCTTCCTCTTACACTGGAGATGATTGCAGTCAATTCACAGCAGGAGTTCAACAGTATTAACCTGTTATTTTTAAATACAGTGCTTTACTGTTAATACAAAAGAAAATCTATTAAATACACACATTCTCAAAATGCAGCACTTTATGAAGTTTAAAACTAAGTTTGGGAACAAAGACCACGCCTCATCCACATCCCATTTCTGCAGCTAAAGTATTTAAGCACACCTGATCCGTTCACTTCCTCTTGACTCAGCTTTGATTTAACTCATAAATCAGTGCAAAGTGATGTTTCCAGTTTGTTTGCATTACTGAATATGTGCAGGTCATGTGAATTCATGAAGCATAATGATATAGTCTTTACAGTGTAAACCTTTTCCAGTCTATTTAAGTCACTTCAGCAGTTAAACGCAGAAACATTAAGGCTTCTGTGCACTCTGGTAATTGGTTAATTTAAGACAAGGTCAACTAATGTTATTGAATGATATCTTACCTGAAAGCATGGTTTAGAGAAATGAGCACAATTGGAAATGTCTGTTTGTGCAAGTGGACTCTCCACACGGTGCTACACCTGTTGCTGTCTGTGTGACCGAGGCAGGAAATCAAAAGCACCTCTGACTGCTCCGTGGTGACTGAGTTGTTGTTAGCATCAAACACCACAGCTGTTCTTCTTTCTGCCACTAGCCAAACAAGAATTTATATCACAATAACTATTCTGTAACTGCTGCGTTATTTTCTACCTTCTACACCTTTAAAGGTCCCATATTGTGCTCATTTTCAGGTTCATCCTTGTATTTTGTGTTTCTACTAGAACATGTTTACATGCTGTAATGTTCAAAAAAGCCTTTATTTTCCTCATACTGTCTGCCTGAATATACCTGTATTCACCCTCTGTCTGAAACACTCCGTTTTAGTGCATTTCAACGGAATTGCAACGGAATTGCGTTGCTAGGCAACAGCTTGGGTCCATGTGTACTTCCTGTCAGTAGATGTCATTCACATACACTGCAACTGGAAATAAACTGGGACACATTTAGAATGTTTACATTTAAAAACATGTAATGGTCTAAATATTGTATATTTGTGACATCACAAATGGACAGAAATCCTAACGGCTTGTTTCAAACGCACAAATTCTGAATACGGGCTGTGTGTGTTTCTCCGTATATTGAGCGTTTTGATAGTTTAACAGTATTTATACAGCACTTAAACCTGCTTTATAATGTAAAAGACATGAAAATCGCACTTTTTACAATATGGGACCTTTAATCTCCAATACCGAGAAGAGGCAGTATGCACACTCAAAGTCATCCAAAGGTTACATACTTTCAGTAAAACTTGTATTTTTCTTCAATGACATGCTATTGCATATTTATGCATTTGCTGCCTTCTTATTGTGTTGTTAATCTGAGTGAGTTGTGATGAACGCTATCATTTGTCGAGTGCTTTCATTTGAATAAACCCTGAGAGAGGCACTGGAGGAGCAAGTAATGTGTTTGGGTTGCATGCAACACGCACTGTTGGTAATTGTGGGCGTGTGGAGTGTACCTGTGTGGAGGTGTGTACGTCACCGGGGCCTAGAGGGTAAATCAAATCACCTGCGTTCCTGTTGATGATCACTTTTTGTTTTTAACAGAGAGGGGGAGAGTAGGGAGTCATTATTTTCTGTTAACTGCTACCGATCTACAATCAGTCCAGTTCATATCTGAGAGCATCATGTCAGCTAAACCTGTTTGTTTGTTTGCAATAAATAAAAAGGAGTTACGCACTCATGTTCTCTGTTTGGACAGACCTCCCTGCATTAGACCTCTCAGTGGCTACATTTTGTTTGTCGCTACAACAGGCATCAAGGATGAACGGGGCGAAGTCTTAACCGGAAACAAAAAGTCAATCCACATAATATCCACTCTGCTGAGGAGACTTGTGGACTTTGAGTGGGGTTTCATTTAAAATGAAAGTTTACTCTTTAGTCCCATTCACCCACATATCAAAACACCAGTTTGTCTCATTCCTCTAATTCTTTCTCCCTCTCAATCTCACCCTTACTCCCCCTTACAGAGTAGAACGTCTCAATCACTCTTCTCTTCCTGGGATATTCATAATCCACATTCTGATAAGAGAAAATGAGGGGCACACACGCACATATGGTATTATATTGTGTTCAAAAATCAATCTGAATTACTTTTTCTATAAAGCAAAGCATGAATATATTTGTTTGATTTCTGCTGTTTTTTTCCCCTCCCAGCTTAGTTTTTTTTTTTACTCTGGGTGTGAACAATAAATTGGGTCACAGTCATGCTTCTGGTGGGTTTCCACATGTTTGTCATGTTTCATTAGGCTGTGTGTCCAAATACTAAACTGTATATACTGAGCAGCTTGGTCCAGTGCTGAAAACAAGAGCCTCTAGTATGTGAAACAGTATCAACAATAGTCTAAAATCCCTGCTAGTGGCCCCAAGAGGTCTGTGCTGCAAACACCAAACAACACTGCCGTCCCAAAAAACATGCAAATCTCACAACTAGAGAAGATATTTGTCAGCAACATACTGAAACTCCACTTAAGTTCCCACAGTTGGTCGACCACAATCTAAATAAAATAATAATAAAGTCAGCTGACCCGTCCTGTGAGAAAGAAAAACCCATCATCAACCTCAAACCTCAGGACAGAGCTGGAAATAGCAGTAAATGTATACTATAGTGTGTATTAGTATATCTATACCATGTTACTCTTCCTTGTTGTTGATGTCGCTGCGTCTGCTGCATCATCACAGAGGTTGAGCTCTAATGTGCTGAGACAGGAACACAGTGTGACACAGACTCAGCACCACGGCCCACACACAATCTGACAGGACTGTCCTCATGTGACACAAGGCCTTCACACACTAACACACACTAACACACTGCAAGGCCTCTAATAGGGTAGGTGATCATGTCATCTCTTCATTGACTTCACAGACTACTTGAAAGCTAATTCAAGAGACACAGACTAGAAAGATACAAACTGTAAAATTGGTGACCTCTACCCAGGAGTTGATGCTTTCACTCTCTGTATGTTTGTGAGTTATTTAGTGCAATATCTCAAAACCTACTCAACCAGGCAGTTCTCATACACCAGTTATACCTACGAAAAGTAATGCACCGTAATTTGTATATATCCGACGAAATCAGTTTGTATTTAATCCACGTAATCGTGAACCGGGAAGTATAAAGAGCAACAACCGCTGTGTAGGGAGGAGGTCTGGATGGATAGACGGTTGGGTCTCGTCCAGGAGACTGGTGTTGGTGCCCCGTGTGAAACCAGAACTCAACGTTGATTTATTTGTAACGTAACTTCCGTATTTAAAGGGACTATTTGTAACTTTCAGAAATGCTTGTTAACAGCGACACCTGTGGCCGTGAAATCAACGAAAGTCAGCGTCGGGCTTGCGCTTGCTCGCTCTAAATATACCTGAACGAGCACCGCTCAAAACAGTGAGGAGACACACGTCAGCTAAAAGCACAATATCACTCTATATTTCAGCTGCTTGGCAGTAATGTTAGCTGACCAGACCAAGGTCTCTCCATGAACATGATCTAGATCTGATCCTAGTGTTGGCTTTTCCTGCCTCAGTGCAGGCTCAGGCAGCGGGGCTCTGCAGCGAGTAACTTGTCATCTCCGCCCGCAGCAGTTAGGGTTAGGGTTAGGAGTTAGGGTTAGGGTTAGGGTTAGGGTTAGGGTTAGGGTTGGGTTAGGGTTAGGGTTAGGGTTAGGGTTAGGGTTAGGGTTAGGGGTTAGGGTTGGGTTAGGGTTA
>CAKAOI010027041.1:0-37596 GCA_916701655.1 Sebastiscus albofasciatus
CACACACACACACACACACACACACACACACACACACACACACATACACACACACACAGAGGCATTGTTGTGTAATTATGCAACTCCTCTCCGGGGCCTCACTAAATCACTCCAGTATGATCGATGGCTGAATCCTCTCTGTGGTTGGTATGCCAACAGACACACAAACAAACCCTCATAACGGACGCATTCAGTGCGTCTAAATGCACTTAGCTGATTTCTTAAACGTCATTTCAACAAGAAACCTGTTTTCTGTAATCTGGGTCGAGGATTATAAAAACCTGGTTTCTCCAGGTAGACTTCTCCTGGAGAACAAAGGTTTCTCTGCCATGTGTACGAGTAACTTTTTACATGAACACCTGTGCAGGACAAAATACCTCTAATCATAGATTGTATGTAAGTAGTGGATGTAGTCATTATGATGTCACCCATTGGTTTGTGGACTACAGTTTTGAAACGTTGAGTTTGGGATTTTGGCCATCTCCATCTTGGTCAAAAAGGGTGGAGCTAAGTACAACCGAACACTGAATAAGATGTTTTTAGGCGACCATAAAGGATATAATTAACTTTCATGAACTGAAAACACACTGTGAAAGGGTTAAAGTTGTAAGACGAAAACACAGACAACTCCCAGACCGGACAACGCCGTGGTAACAACCTGTCAATTATAAGGTAGCCACGCCCTAAAGCATCCCCTGCTTTATGATCTATTTGACTCTAAGTAAGTAGGTAGTAAAAGTAGCCAGTAGTATTATTGTTAGAGCAGCATTTTTGATCAAAAGTATTTAGGGACAATTCAGAAGTCGCTGGATATTGATAGGGGCATGTCCCTACCATTCCTACCAAAATCTACACCCTTGGTCTCGGAGATGCACGGCATGCTGGGATGCCTGCAGGATGCTTCAATGTGAATGAGCGTTTAATTACCTGATAGGAAGCTTCCCAACAGGCTCCCAGCAGGTTTCAGTTGGTACAGTGTTCACATTGATCTGCTGTTTTTATTAGAGGTGGACTCTCCGACTGCATAAACTGTGTTTTCATCACCTCCTGATTAACTTCACATCAACGCTGAGTGAGGAGGCAGACGCAGGAAAATCAAAGGAGAGACAGAGGACGAGAGAGATAACGTGTTGATGGAAGAGAGAGAGAGAGAGAGAGCGAGAGAGAGGAGCGTGAACTGTGCAGAACGCTGTAATTATGTCTTCTTGTCCCTCGGTCGCCCTGCTGAGATGAGCGTTTAGTAGAAAGAGATGAATCAGCGTTTCCTTTGAGGAGAAAAATAACAGCTCGATAAAGAGGCCGCACAAGAAAACAAAAACCATTTAACCCACCACACACACATACACACACACACACACACACACACACACACACACACACACACACTCACTGAGATAAAACTGAACAGCCTCCTTGTTTAAATTTAAATATGGCCTTTGATGGCGCTGCGACGACGGCAGCTGTTTCACCTCATCTACTCTGAAATGACCCAACGTGTTTACATGCAAAGACAAAACGTGCAATTTAAATATAATTCAGATAATAATGCAGATAGAGGCTGACCAGCAGATGCACCATCATGTTGTTTTGTTCCTATTTGGAGCTGCAGGATTATTTCTCATATTTAAGCTGCGGTTATAGTTTCCACAAAGACGATCGCACGGACATGAGCTGACGTGGAATTGTGACGAAGTTACGTTTAGATCATTTATACTCTAATAATCTCCTCAAAGTTCTCCATTTTCTCCGCCCATCCGCGTAGTTAGAAAAATGTACAATGTTACCTGGATGGGCGAAAACCTGCCGCACACTTTGTTTCATGTACGTATCATAACAGCGGCTTGTATATTCGCCGTCCTCGTTCTTCCTGTTTCCCTTTTCGAATGATGAATACAGACTACCGCCGCCTGCTGGTGTGTTTTGCTGACATTGAGCAGTAGGTTGTTCTCTCAGCACCACTCTACAAGATTGTTGATTTCCTCACATTATGAAGTCTCATCGTTGTTTGTAATCGGGCCGATGACGGTGGAGTTCTTTCTATGACGTGAGGTTACAGTCTGATCCAACTAGAAGGTCTGTTGTGTGGATGTTGACAGGAACAATATTTACAAACTTGTCATTGCAGTAATACATTGTGACATAAGTTCCTCTGTGACCTCACAGCAGCCTGAGGTCACCGCCGAGCCACCTTACCTCCTGACCCGCCCTT
Organism: Sebastiscus albofasciatus; assembly: GCA_916701655.1. NCBI lineage: Eukaryota > Metazoa > Chordata > Actinopteri > Perciformes > Sebastidae > Sebastiscus > Sebastiscus albofasciatus. Next base: position 2,210 of record CAKAOI010027041.1, read on the forward strand.
CGGTCTGAGCCCAGCGAGCTGAGGTGGCAGGAGCACGGCTGCACGGCCCATTAACCGCCGTCTCACCACGCCGCGCTACAACACGCCGCCGCTGATTTATGACACTGCAGCAGGCCGGTGAGGGAGAGCGGTAAATCAGAATAAATGGATGGTGGCGGAGGAGAAGGAAGTCAGCGTGGCCTCACCTGCCGCCAGACGCCATGAATATGTATGAACGCACACACACTGTGCGGTTTTGGTGTGTGAATGCTGTCATTAGTTTTGGAGGGGGGGTGTGTTAAGTAGCAGCTATATAAATGCAAATTCCTCATATCGTTTTCTCGCCGTGTCTCCTCTCATTGTGCTGCGTTTAGAGTTCAGTTCAGCCATGTTTACTCCTCCGCTTGCCTCACCTCGTCAACGCTCTCCCCTCTGCTCACCTCCACTTCCTGTCTCACACCTTGTTATGCGTCTTCTTCCATCAGATTCCCGCCGCCGAGTCGACTCTCCTGCTTTTAAAAAAAACCCCACTTCTCATATCGCTGGCTGCAGAATAAAGAGAGGATATTTGAACAGATCATTGATTTCTCCCTCTCTACTGACGCTCTCTCTCTAAATGTGTTTGTCCGCGGTGTTTATCGACGTTCTTTGCGGCTTCGTAATTATTCCCATCAGGAGAACCGTCACTGAGTTCTCTAATAACACCATTAGGTTCTCCAGCAGTGCAGCGCAGAGCAAATTAAAAGCCTTATTGACACCCGAAGGGGCTTCTTCACTGTGATTATTAGAGGCACAACACTGACGTAACCTCACCGCTAAAGTGTTCTGGGTTTTATACAGCAGCAGCACTTGAGTACATTTACTGTATTTACGTAGTGTTTATGTTTATTTGTTACACACATATAAAACAACAATAAAATACAATTCACATGAAAGGAATGTAAAATATGTGTGAGGATGTGATAGAAACCTATAATGGCTTATATAAAAAAACACACCCAAAGGAAATGCAATAGGTAAAAATAACTATCATGACAAAAATCACCAGTCGGATCGGTCGGGACTCTGGCTGAAATAAATACAGCTCAATATCCGAGTCAGACAAAACAATGTAAAATGTGTCCTTGTCCATAACATCCTCTGCACTCATATTTTGGTACGCCATTTTCGCTGTTTACGATACAACCGAAGAGAACAAGGAAGTTCTGTTGTTGAGTAGCATCTAGAGCGCGCCCTAGATGCAAAATGTTTTTGTCATTTGCGTCGCCTGGCGCCAATATGTGTCTATTTGCCTCTTTGCATTGACTTTGTATGTAATAGCGCCGCGCAAAAGTTTGTTTTGCTCTTGGTGTGAATGCGCCATGACACTATCTATTGATCCTGGTCCCATTGAGCCTCTATGAACCTCCTGTGAATCAGGCTGTAACTGCCTGGAGAAAATGCAATAACTTTAAATTTACCCACTTAAATGAGATCACACAACATCTTCATTGACTTCCTGTCTAATAGGAGGCCCTTTAAACGCTTATGGAGCTGTTGTATAATTAGTCTTGGTGAATTGAAATCAGTTGATTTGGAAAAGTGTTCGAGCAGCGATGAGTAGGAGAATAAAAAGGATTAAAAAGTGAGATTGTGTTCATTTTCCTAAACGCACCACGGTGGACCCGAGCCCAGACTGGTGCTCATAAAATCCAAAACAGCCTGAAGGACATTTTTTACTGGCATTATGAGGACCTCAGTAGCCGCTTGTATCGGCTGTTATGTGCCCGTAATCACAGCGAGGAGCGTCCTCTCAGGTGGCGCCGCTGCTGTAATATCAGACCTAATTACACAGATAAACCAGCAGTGCGAGCCATAAACGAGTCATTTAGTGTGATCCCGTCTCAGAGGAGCGGGGCCGTCCTGCAGATCAATAGTCATGTTTAAAGGTTTGCTCCTACACAGCTCAATAGGAGACGCACGACTGAGCCGAGGCTCCGAGTTGGCCCCCGGATCGATGGCGTCGTTAAACGCTGATTAACACCACATCACGGCTGATGAAGATGAACGATCAGCAGCGGGAAGAGGAGCGATGATACGACTGCTTACCAACAGTGGAAGGATATGAGTTTGTTTCTCCATCAGAGACGTTACCTCCTCTATCTGTCTCCACCTTTATCTGTCCAGCTCCATCTCCTCCTGGCTTCTCTTTATTAGCTAGAGAGGCCTGTCGCTGCTGGATGTGTGTTAGATGGTTATTGATTCCTCCTCAGTGGATAAATAGTGCCACCATTTGGACTTCAGTCTCCATCTCTCTTTCATTATCTGTACGGCTGAGAAAAGGGATGTTGTTTCTTCTTCTACTTCTTCTTCTTCTTCTGCTTCTTCTGCTTCTTCTGCTTCTTCTTCTTCTGCTTCTTCTTCTTCAGCATCTTTTTCTTCTTCAGCATCTTTTTCTTCTTTTTTTCTTCCTCTTCTTTTTCTTCTTCATCTTCTTCTTCTTCCTCTTCCTCTTTTTTGGCTGGACCGCAGAAGGCCAGCCCTACAAATGTAAAAGTCTGTCACTGAGTGACTGACTGAGTGATGAAGTTAATTAACGCGTTATTGCGTTATAATATTGCGTTATAATATTTTTTTGCCTAAACCTAACCAATTGTTTCACAACGTTAACCACATGGCATCGTACGTTTCTGCAAGCGTGACACAAAGCTGATATGAGACATATTCATTCAACGTATCTCGTGGTTTACAGAAACGTCCAATGTCAACATGTTTTCTGGCAACTGGATTGACTATTGATCTTTTATAATATAGGACGGCTGCTCATCTCTGTCTGTTTCTAACCTTCATTTCTCTCTGTGTCTCCTCAGATCTGACTTTGAGATGGAGTTTGACAGATACCCTGATGACCACTACAACAGGTAACCCAACATCTATTCACCTTTTATTTGTTCCACTTCCTGTTTCGTCTCTTAACTTGTGGTTGCTAACGCTGGCTAAAGTCTCAGTTCTGACTGGATATGTTACTTAAGTAAAACTGCAAAAGTATTAGCATCACAATATACTTCTGAGGTAATAAATCAAGTGAGAAGTAGGATCATTTTCTCATAGACTTCTCTACAATCAGACTTCTTTTTGCAACCAGAGGAGTCGCCCTCTGCTGGCTATTAGAAAGAATACAAGTTTAAGGCACTTCAGCATTGGCTTCACTTCTCAGACCCAGGGGGTTTCCCACCAGTGCAATGTAACTAGCTAACTGTATATGAAGTAGTAAACTAGCTCCACCTGAGCAGCTACAACAATGACATGCTGCTCTAACATTGATGCTTCACTATTAACTATCTAATAATGTCACATAGAATCTATAACTCTCTTTAACATCTAAACGTGACTATCAGCTGACGCTTTCATGACGTAAAGAATCAAGTAAAACATGGAAACACATTGTTCTGCAAACAAACTACTTTGACGTGAACCGGTTTTAGTGCCAACAAGACAAAATAACTGTCCAATCAGAGCAGAGTGTGTAGATTATGTGCTGATGGTGAGATTAGTTGTCTGACAGGAAAAGGGTCGATATTTTATTTATTAAAGCTGTCGTAAACTGAACTGATATTTTGGCAGCAGCTCTGGACGACCTTGTCTCAACTTTTCAGTGTTTCAACAGCTTCTAAATGTGTTTTTCCTGAGTGACTCAAACTGCACATTTTCAGCTGAGAGGAGGAAATTGGTCGCCCTCTCTGAGAACATGAACTGCCTCAACTCTCCATTTGTGTCTGGCTCGCAGCGGCAAATTCGATTTCCTGTTTGATGGCGGCATATGTACGCTGGACTGTGAGGTTAGGAAACGATCCTCCTCTCTGAGAGCTGTTTACAGTTCCAGATAGAGATGAAAGCTGCGAGTGGATCCCAGTTTGACCTTGTTGTGTTCAGCTTTCAGCCGGTTGAAGAGGCATTTTGTGAGGATGAGTGGAGCTGCTGGCCTCCATCCATCCTCAGCTGCCATTATTCTGCATGGCGGTAAAAGACAAAATATAGTCATATTGTACAAAATACATCAAACGAGCAGAGAGTGGAGAGAGAGAGAGTGACAGGTTGAAATCACATCTATAGGATTTATTGAAACAGAAGAAAGTAAGAATGACACAGAGACTGAAATAAAGAGATATACAAGGAGAGAGATCAAGAGAGAGAGACGGACAAAGGGAAATATAAAAAGAAGAGTTGAGAGATGATACAGAAAGAAAGAATCATGATAGAGAAAAGGTGAAGGACAAAGAGAACTTTTTTTTTAATTTCTGCATTAATTTATTTATTTGTGCATTTATTTTAGTTTATTCATTTATTTTTGCATATATATATATTATATTTATATTTTTAAAGAAATGTAAAATGTAAAAAGAAATGTTTAAAGAAAAGAATACAGAAATAAATAAGTTTGGGGAAATAAATAAGGGGTGAAATGCAAAGGGGAAATCGTGCATAAATAAATAAATGCATAAATACATACATTAATACATTAATTTAAAAATAAATAAATAAATAAAACAAATGCAAAAATATATATATACAAGAATAAATGTAAGTATAAATAAATTTAAAAAGTAATCAAAATAAATACATAAATAAACAAAAGGGAAATCTAAACTGAAGAGTAAATAAATAAGGGAATTAATACAAAAATAAATAAAGAAGCAAACTAAACAGAAAAATCAATTTCTGTCACATTTTATCAATTAATTAATGGTTAAATTTATTTTTAATATTATTTTTGCTGCATTTAATTAAATATTTATTTATTTATTGAATTATTCAAGTATTTATTTTTGATTTTGGCAGGTTCCGTCCTCCATAACCGCCATCCCCCGGGTCGATGAAATGTTTGCTGGGTAACTGCAGTTATAAATTTGACAGAGGAAACAGAACTAAACTTTCAGCTTCTGAAATAATCCATGAAGTTACGCTGCTGTTCCTCTTGTGTAAATGTGCACAGCGTCTCTCTCTTGCCTGACGAAAAATACAGCAGCTCTGCAATGTTCACATTTTGGAGAATGTAATTAATATTTTCCTCATTAGTGATGTATTAATCATCCGCTATTAATCAGAATGTTAATTTATATGGCCCGATCTGCCCGATCCGTGGATTAACCATTTAACTGCAACCTGCACATCTCTGGTATCGTGGTCAGTGTATAGCTTCATCCCACCCTCTGTGAACATCACAACACCCGACTGGAAAAAGAAAAGTTCAAATGAGTGCAGAGCAGCATGTGAACAACAAAATGTGTTAAAACAAAGAGGGAAACTCTTTAAACTGAATTAAATTAGCTCTGATGCAGAAAATAGACACACAGTAAGCTTAAACTAAATTACATTCAATTAAAATAGCCCTGATGCAGAAAATGGGAAATGAAATGTGTGTGTGCGTGTGTGTGTGTGTGTGCATGCATGTGATGAAGACAGTATATTGTTGCTGCTTTACATGAACCTTGACGTGTCCTTGTGTTTCTTGTAGCAGAAACACTGCAGTGTTTCTGCTGCCAGCTGATCTCACTGTAAGACTCAATATTGACATGTATTATTCACAGCAGCAGAATGTAACTAAGTACATTTACTCAAGTACTGTACTTAAGTACAATTTTGAGGTTAGGGTCAGTACTAATAACCCTTGTACATTATTTTTTTCTTTTTTTTCCTGCTACTTTATACTTCTACTCCTCCACATCTTCTACGTAATGAGTACTTTTACTTTTGGTACTTTAAAGGAACAGTGTGTAACAAACCAAACTCTGGCTCTAGAGAGTGTCTTTCACGTTTTCACGTTTTTGTTTGTAGCTTCAATGTGCCTCAAAATTGATGCAGCAGAACCAGAGATATCGTCTTTTTTATTTCTTGTCAAAACTTAGCTCCGACATTACCCACAATGCAACTCTCCCTCTGACAGTTGTGTGGGAGGATCGTACAGGTGTATTATACTGTACTTGTAGCAGCTAATGTACCCTGGAGCTTCTAGTCTGCAGCAGAGATGATCAACAGGAGGTCTCACTTCTGTCTAACTCCACACCTCCAGATTATCTAACTTTTCTAACTTGTAGTCTTCAACCGACGCTGACTCAAGTGACATCACTTGAGGACATTTATCAGACTTCACACAGCAGCTCTCTCTGGAGACTCTAAAGGCCACTTTTATCACCCATGGAACAGTACTCTCCAACAACTAGAAACACACTTTGAGGTGTAAAATAGGCGAAAGTTAATTGGTTAGTTCAGTATAAACTGTAGAAAAAGACCTGATTTTACAGGGAGAAGATTCAGTTTTGATGTTTATTTCTGTTTGTTAAAATGTGTACTACATTTGTTAGTTTTAATTTTAGCCTCAGTTAATTGTGTTATCCTTTGTAACAACACGATCTGCTCACTAACATAGCAGAGAGGAAATAATCTGCTGTGCTCTGGACACATTTTTATCAGCTGCTTATTCACAGCCTGTAAAACTCCCTGACAGCACTGAAGGTGACACAGCTCTTATTTGTGCACACGGTGGACTCAGCAAATTCCAGACAACAGAGAAAAAAAACAACAACAAACGGGTCTGCCGGGAAATGTGCCACTACGGCAATTTAGTGTGAAAGAGGACGACAATTTCAGTGAAAGCAGGAGTTGAGTTATAAATCATCTCTTAAAGCTGTAATTCCTCCTCCATCAGCTGCTCTGAACTCACCTGAGATATCACAGAGAGTGAGGCAGATCAACCAGAACACAATGAGACGCTCAGCCGTCATCACAGAGAGTTCATACTGTGATATGACAAAAACACCTCCCATTACTACAGCCCGTTCTCAGCTTGATCAGTGGCCCTACGCTTCAAACTATGGCCGTTGTTATGGCGTGAGTAAAGGAGGAAGTCAGGTGACGTAGTATAAAGAGCAACAAAGACCATGGCGTTGTCCAGTCTGGGAGTTGTCCGTGTTTTCGTCGTAGAACTTTAACCCTTTCACAGTGTATTTTCAGGTCATCAAAGTTAATTATAACATTGTGGTCGCCTAAAAATGTCTTATCAGCGTTCGGTTGTACTTAGCTCCGCCCTCTCGTGTCACTTCTGGTTGCAAAAAACGAAGATGCCAATAAATATTAATATTATTTATTATATTGTAGATGTTCCCCGACTTCACTCAGGTTCATTTGTTAGTCACAGCTTCACCAAAATAAAAGTCAAAGGAAGTGGAGTAAAACCATTTTATTACAGTTGAAATAAAATCACAAGAGAACAAATACATCACTAATAAAACTGAAACCAGACTTGTAAATTAGATTGAAAACGACCCAAAAAATTCAAACTAAAATAAAATGAATGATAGTTAACTTGCGGAGGCGAAGATTTCCAGAGGCAAGACGAGAACATTTCACATTAACGGAATATCACAGTGTCATTTTAAAGTTTCTAACAGATTACATAAAGGAAGTTTGCTCCAACACTGTGAAACAAGGTGATTCTGAGAAACAACAGCCTCACTTGCCTTTCAGATGAAGGTTAAACGAAACAAATGTCTAATGAAAATGCAAAAAGAAGTGTAAACAGCGGTGGACTGACTGCCCCACCACGGGCTGAAAGCACAGATCACTGCAGGCCGCCAAGGACAGGAGGAGGAGGAGGAAGATAACTGTATATTAGCTGTAGAGGAAGAGTCAGGAGATGAAAGAGTAGAGGAAGAGGACAGAGAGAACAGCAGATGAGTGTAGAGAGAGAGAGAGAGAGAAAAAGAGGCTGACGGCATGAAAAACGAGTGTGTTGGCAGCCGGCAGCCGCTCAGATAAACGCTCCTCTCAGTTTCCTCCCTCCCTTCCTCCGTTCACTCGTCTGCATCATCTCATTTCCTTACACATGCCCTCATTTCAACAGGGAAGCCCACGTGATTCAGGCTGCATCCACACTAATGCATTTCAAAACGCATAACTTTTGCTGCGTTTATGCCTAGCGTCCACACTACTCCGGCGTTTTCAAGGCCCTAAAACTGAGCCGCTTGAAAACGCTGCTGACTCCGTTTTAGTTTTAAAACTTAGATCGCTTACCTCCAATCCTCTGTGCAAAATAGACAAGCCATACTGTCCACGTCTTCCTCGCCAACTGTGAGCCCATATAAAGTTACGCCGACGCCTCTTTTTTTTAGACTTTTCAGCAGACAGGATGGCACAGATGATTAAGGCAGTACAGTCTTCTGCTAGCTAACAAACTTTACCTGCCTTGGAGCTTTCAAACCAATCTTTATGGACAACTGTAACAGGTAACGTACTAAACTTATGTACATAACCTTAAGTTACGTAACAAATGTACTTATTTAACTCAAACCATGATCTTTTCCTAAACCTAACCAAGTAGTTTTGTTTGAATTCACAACGTTAACCACGTGTTGAAGTCTATCAGACTACCCTGCACGTTGAAAAATGGTGCTAAGGGGTCCTGACCAAGCGTCCGTATGACGTGTGATGAGTCGGGAGAGTTTCAATATCATGTGGGATTAGAGGATTTCAGACATAATGAACTTCTGCATCCTAGTTATTTTGTGTAAATCGCCTGAACAGTGTTTGTCCAGCTATAACAGAATATTTGACCTGTCTAGCCAGCAGAAGGACATTATTTCATGCACGCTACCTTCTCTGGAAAAGCCTCCAGGAATGATCTATTTATTTCCTTTTTATCTGTAGAATTACACCGCTCCACAGCCGGGCCGCCTGGCTCTGTACGGAGCCAGACAGGATGTAAAGCTGTGGAGCCCGGCCGTGTCAACACCGCCGTCCTGTAAATATTTATAGGCATTTATCTGCTGGGCTGCGGATTATCAGCTTAGCGAGGTACAGTAGCCCCCCCTCGACCAACACACTTGCTCACCGGTTATCCTGATGTGTTGAGACTGCAGGGACAAACACAGCAGCAGGTCTGAATATGTATGTGCTGATCATACCACCTCACAAATCACACAGTTGCTGATCATATGTTAATCCTCACTGTTCGTGTGACACTTCCAGAACAGCAGAGCTCACAAAGTGCCTCACAGACAGACATAAAGATCTGAATACTGACGTCTATAAGAAAGAGATAAAAATAAAGTGTGTATGAGGGAAGTCAGAGCTGCAGGCTGTCAGTTTGAGACTAACGAGACAAACCTCCTGTTCTCTTTGACGGAGCAGGTTTCTGTATTTTTAGCTCTTCTTTTACCTGGAATCACATCTCCTCTACCTTTAGGAAAACCTTCTACTCAACCTGAACTCTGTAAAATATTAATAACGTTATTTTTAAACTTTGTTCTTGGGCAAGAAGTGCTTTTTTCACATTGCTGGTCAGTCGAGATGTCCCATAGCGCCGTGTTCGCTTGAAGAAGTATTCAGATTCTTTACTTCAGTAAAAGTACTAATACCACAATGTAAAAATAATCCACTACAAGTAAAAGTACTGCATTCAAAACATTAATTTATAGTTGCAGTGGGTAGAAACGGAGCAAATCTCATTAAAAAAAGTTATTTTTACTACCTGACAGTAGTGCATGAAACAGGTAATCTGAAAAAAAAATCATGTTCTTCTGTGTCCTCCGGTGCTCCTCATGGCATCTGCAAGATTTCACAGACCGGAGGAAAACAATCAATCAGAGCCGAGATGGAGTCTGCCATCTCTGAGCAGATGCTGGTATCATATGAAACTAGAAAAACCTAAGGAATCCATTGGTGCCAACCATGTCATACTAGCTTGGGGTGCCTTGACCTCTGAACTCCAGATATGTGAATGTAAATGGGTTCTATGGATACCCACGAGGCTCCCCTTTACAGACATGCCCACTTTATGATAATCACATGCAGTTTGGGGCAAGTCATAGTCAAGTCAACACACTGACACACTGACAGCTGTTGTTGCCTGTTGGGCTGCAGTTTGCCATGTTATGATTTGTGCATATTTTTTATACTAAATGCAGTACATGTGAGGGTTTCTGGATAATATTTGTCATTGTTTTGTGTTGTTAATTGATTTCCAATTATAAATATATACTTACATTTGCATAAAGCAGCATATTTGTCCACTCCCATGTTGATAAGAGAATTAAATACTTGACAAATCTCCCTTTTAAGGTACATTTTGAACAGATAATAAATGTGCAATTAATTTGCGATTAGTCATGATTAAATATTTTAATTGATTGACAGCCCTAGTTTAAATAGTTCAGTCTGAATCATCTTTACAGCCCACAGTACTGTTGAGCCCACGTGTTCCTTCTGACAGTCCAGAATTACGAGGCTGAAAACTAAAATCCAGATTTAATCAAACTTGTCAGACTACTTGTTTAATAAACCTGCAGGATGATGGAGGATATCTGCAGCCTGTAGCCTCTCATGTCAGGTGAAATCCCCTGAACATTATTACATGTTTTTGTGGCACATATTATTATATTTTCCTCAGGCCTTTGAAGTGTAAATGTTTTACACACCACTAAAGCAGCTTTTGAAATGAACTGTGTGTGTGTGCAGGTGTGTATCTATGTGCATGTTTATTAATGTGACAGTGAAAGAGATGAAGTGTCTTCATGTTTCCCTGCAGTCAGTCCTCCTGCAGCTGTAGATGGCTGCTGTGATAGACGGCAGAGGTTGACAGGGAGAGGAAAGGCAGCTCGTCGTCTCCCCGATCGTCTCCTCTATCGCCTCCTCTATCGCTCTCTGCATCAAATTGGAGATGTCAGTCAGATCTCACCTGCAGCACAACACACTCTATCAGAAAACACGGCGTCGGCGTCTGTTAGAAAAAGGAGGGGATGTGGGATTATTTGATGAAATGAAATCAGTGCCGGTTATCCGTTTTCATAAGATAAATTGTTCTGTCCTTCATAAAGTTTCAGCTCACCTCTAGCAGGTAACAGCTGTGCTGCAGGTTTAAAACCAAATTCACTTTCACTTGACTTTCAACTGCAGCTTCATCATAACGTCGGAGCTTTCATTCTCAATTAATTTCCATATAGATCATTTTAATACTTTTATAAGAATGAAGGGGTATTTCTGCTGGGTTAGCAGGTTAGTGGACATAACAGAGAGAGAGCGCCCTTAAGGCAGAGGAACTGGGTTCAAACCAACGCTGCAGCATACCAAAAGTTTAATCATTTTTTAGGGCTGTCAAAGTTAACGCGATAATAACGCATTAACGCAAATAATTTTTTACGTCACTAATTTCTTTAATGCATTCACACAACTTGTGATTTTAAGGTTGTAGTGGGCTCAGTTTTAAAGCTAGAGTGAAGATACTGGTATCACATGAAACTAGAAAACCTAAAGAATCTATTGGTACCAACCATGTCATACCAGTTTGGGGTCCCTTGACCTCTGACCTCCTGATATGTGAATGAAAATGGGTTCTATGGGTACCCCCGAGTCTCCCCTTTATAGACATGCCCACTTTATGATAATCACATGCAGTTTGGGGCAAGTCATAGTCAAGTCAACACACTGACACACTGACAGCTGTTGTTGCCTGTTGGGCTGCAGTTTGTCATGTTATGATTTGAGCATATCTTTTATGCTAAATGCAGTACCTGTGAGGGTTTCTGGACAATATTTGTCATTGTTTTGTGTTGTTAATGGATTTCCAATGATAAATATATACAATCATTTGCATAAATTTGCCCTCTCCCATGTTGATAACAGTATTAAATACTTGACAAATCTCCCTTTACGGTACTGTAAATTTTGAAAAACAAAAGAAATGTGTGATTCATTTGTCATTAATGCGCAACGGCTGCACCCTAAAAAATAGGCATTTGGGAACGCTTGCGCATCGGGACAGCGCCTATCGTGCTTTTACATTGAAAACAATGGATTTGAGGGCGCAAAAATCGTGGCATGTATACAGCCCCTTAATAGGCTTCTTTTTTTGACAAATACAGTGTTTTCTTCTCTCTGACACTTGGTTATTGTTCTATCGGCTCTTTGGTTGTTTTAACTGCGTATTTTTCTAATGCAGGACAATCTTGGAGCTGAGAGCCAAAGACAGGAAGTCAGAAAGTTTTGAGAGAAGAAGTAACACTTTGTTAGTTTTGGTCTTTTCTTGAGATCTGTTGACAATGAGAAAAGTAGAATAACGGCAGACTTCTGTCATATCATCAGAAATAAGTATCTATCATTCAGGCAACAATCTTCCCTTTGGTGGATTCGTTTTATGCCTTCAACATTTAAAAATAAAGATAAATGTCTATTTTAATGCGTGTTGTATTTCTAATATTTGTATTTCTTCCTAAACTGGTTTATTTCCATATATTATAAATAACTTCACAGACCCGCTCCTCAGTTTGTTACCAACATAAAGATTAAATCTGTTCATGACACAAATTCCCCTCCCCTTCATCACAGTAATAAAACAATCCAGAAAACAGGGCAGAGCCTCGGGCAGCGTTGCATCATGGGACTCTGATGTGTGTGTTTTGCAGGGTGTTTGACTACCAACGTGTCCCCTCCTCGGTCCCAGTGGATCCCAGTCCTGTCAAACGGCCCCGCCCTTCATCCTCCTCCTCCTCCTCTTCCTCTTCCTCCACAGCAGCTCTGAAGATGAAGAGCAGCAGAGCTTCCAGCAGGAGCAACAACAAACACACCTCCTCTGACAGCAAATGTAAGAGAGATGCTCTACTCACTCTACTGTGGAGGCCTCTAACTCGTCTAGTCTCTCTAAACTTTTATCTAAACTAATCTGCTCACTGATGAGGAAAAATGTCCATACTGAATGTAGCTGAACTTGTTTAAGGGGTCGATTGTAGTCTTTTTGGTAAATATTGTAAAAGCAGATCATTTAGCAGTTAAAAGCCAAATATTTTTCTCAGGAGTTGGTGTTGCGCCCATCTGTGCACCCATGTGTTGGTCTTAAAATGAGGTGTGGTCAGGCACTTTGTTGGCGCGTTGCTAACTTGAGGCAGAAGAGAGCGATTGCGCCATTGACCAACAACCTGGTGTAAAGTCTGGCGCTGTGTTTTCCTACTATTTAAAGGGACTCTATGTAGGAATCAGAAATTGATTGTTAACAGTGACACCTGTGACAGTTAAGACAGTCAGCGGCCTGTCACTCGCACTACGTAGACCCAAGCGAGCATCGGTCAAAACAGTGAGGTGACACACACAAGACTGAACGTGATTGACAAGCATCATGTTGATTAACGTTAGCAACATTAGCAGCTAAAACCACAATATCACTATATTTCACATGCTTGGCAGTAATGTTAGCTTACCTGTCCAATAGGAATTTTACCAGTTCAGGGTCTGTTTTGAAACCCAAACCAAACGAAGCCTCCATGAATCGAAGGCTGATGTGATCCTAGTTTTCCCCCCGACGTTGGTCACATTGCTGTTTTACAGACAGACTTCACCAGATATAACTTTGTTTTTTATGCTTTCGTGGAGTTTGTGTTGGAGTCTGAGTTGTGGTGGAGGCTGGTCATTTGTTGGCGTTAGCGGACACCATTTCAAACTGAACGTTAGCTATGGTTGCACACTGTTAGCCCTGTAAGTGGAGCTGAACAGAGTAAAGGCACTCGCGAGCGTGCATGACCTCACATCCGTTGGATTTTCCTGGAAAAACTGGCCTGCATTTTTCACATTAAAAGCAGTCTACAGTCTGATAGGGGAAACACAGAAAGTTGCTATAGATCATTAAAATAGGGACCTAACTCATTGAACACACTGAATCACTTTATTAAAATTGAGGATTTTGTTCGAGGACTTGATTCGGCTTCAAGGAAAAACTGTTCTTCTTTCCATTACAACATCTTTGTACACATTAAGTCTTCTAGCATGCAGGACTACATGTTGCATGTTGGGTATTTCACCTCCACAAAGCCAGCTTTTCAAGGACATTTGTCATTCAGATTTTTGTCCTGTGCTTTGGTTTGTCAAAAGTATTTATGAGTTGTATCTCTCCACTGAGATGCACATGATCGTTGAACCAAATGAATACATAAAAAATCATTATAACTGGGGTTATGACCGCAACGCTGCCGAGTGTAAACGATGAAAAGAAATATTATGACTGCAGTTGTGTGGGTTTGAATGTTAAAAAGCTTTTATCCAGAGAGGGCAGGGACACAGGTCGATACGCAGGGGTGTTTAACGCCTGGACCCTCTCCAATTAAAGGCTTTTAAATCTCACTCCCACACAGGAGCCTCGGCCTGGGCGTTCATATGTGTGGTCGTAATATTTCTTTTTCTAAAATCTTTAAATCTGCAGCCTGGATCTTTTCTTTTCTAAACCCTGCTCATGTTATCTCGTCTCGGTGGTAGGGCCCCAGGGTGCTGCAGAGAAGGCGGGTGAGGGGCGGGGGGGTGCCAGATGGTCTCTTCATTAAAAGCTTCTGTACCGCGGGGCTCTCCTTCCTGCTATAACCCAGCCGAGCCTATCAGCGCTCGCAATTAGACTGAGTTAATAGTGCATGGCAAATAAGAATTGTTTATACTAGTTTATTACAAGCCTTAATAGTTTTTACTTCGCCCCATCACAAGGAAATTAGATTGCCTTTGCAAGCTCCCGAGGTCGAAAAGCTTTCAGGAGTGAAGTAGTTTTCAGGGTCGTTTGGTGAGCCGGCGGTCTGTTACAGAGCACAGCAAGGGCGAAGGATCGTGCAGTGGAAGGAGGTGGGGGTGAAGCGCTGAGAGCACTTGGCGATGCAGGACTACAGGCTACATGGCTGCAGGGGTCACTGGACCACATTTGCATCTGCTTGGAGCTGCAAACTGTGAGCCAGTTTCAAGTGTGTTTTTAGCCGACTTATGAAGGGAAAACACTTAAAAAAAAAAACAGGTCTGAGGGATCCTACATGTTGTTGTTGTTGTCCACAAAGTTAGACGAGCACAGGGGTGTCACTTTTGACAACAGCGCATCACTCACTCGTCTTATATTGTATTCATACTCTCTGTGTGTCTCTCTGCAGTGAAGATGGCGGAGCTACTCGCTATAAAAAGGGAGCTGACGGTGATCAAGGTTCAGATTGACGGCCTGTTGGACTGTGTGGACAAGATGGACAGACAGAGGAAGGACTGCTCAGGTAGAGACAACAAGCAGTTAGACAGCTTCCCGTCCAGCACTACTGTTCAGCTGATTTATAAAATCTGACAGACATTTTTACACCTGGACTAAAACCAAACCCACAACCACAGAGAGACGAATATAACTAATGGTGGAGAGTAAGTAAGTAAGGGATAATGTACAGCTAGCGGGTCATTGTTGTGAGAGAAACCCCTTCAGGGTGATGCACAAAAATGTCTGGGTCATCAGAACAATGACCCGCAACGGTCTGTACACTAGCACGCTTATTACACGGCTACTTACTTAAGAAATCAATAATTTTACACAAAAATGGTCTGACATCAGAACTGCGGCCATAGCAACGGTCTGTTACACATAGCAACAGTCTGCTATAAAGAAATAACAGCCCACGGAATGCCGTGATTGACCAATCAGAATCAAGTATTCAACAGAGCCGTGTAATAAGTACATTTACTCATTTACTCTACTTAAAGGTCCCATATCGTGAAAATAGGATTAGATTGTGTTTTGTGTTTGTTACAAACTCTGGGATGTAAAACGAAAGCTGTGAAAATGTGAAGTTGCTTCGAAAAGTAATGCACTGTAATTCGTTATATATATATATCCCACAAAATAATTTCTTATTAAATTCACGTAATGGAGGTCGGTGTGGATGGGTGGGTGAAAAAACACCAGACTTTCGCCCAGGAGACCAGCGTGAACCCTGTGTGAGACCAGAAGTCAAAGTTGATTTATTTGTCACGTAATTTCCATATTTTAAGGGCGGGTCCATCTACATTCTTTTCCAGGGCTTTTGAATGGAACCGCCGTCAGCAAAAAGCAGTGACGTAGGTTACCAAAGTAAGCCAATCAATAAGGTTATGAATAATGTGAACGCTAGCACTAGCTGAGTCAACGTTAGCTGTGCTAAGTTTGGCAATAACCGAAAGTTTTTTTTTAAGTGGGGTTGTATGTATACTCCAGCGTTCTGAGAGGTAAAATTACTGTTTTGTGAATGTAGTCAGGTGGCTTTGAAGAGAGCGTTACAACGACTTCAGTTCCCCGTCATAAAGGGCTGTCTGACAGCGAGGTGAAGCAGCTGTGGACGGGAGAAGCAGAAAAAAAGCATTTTAACCACCTAAAAAAAGGGGTTTGGGATTTGAATACTTAAGGAACTCCACTGGGAAGCTACAGAATGACATAAAAAACTCAGAAAACTCAAAAATAATGGACCCGCCCTTAAAGTAACACAACTTCCCTAGATATCTTAACCCAAACCATGATCTTTTCCTAAACCAAACTAAGTAGTTTTGTTGCTTAAACATAACCAAGTTGTTTCCTGTGAAGTTTGTTTTGAAAAGACTATGCATGTAACGAGCAGAAATTGACGAGTGTTGCTGGACATTTGTTGGAGAACGCATAAAAAATGAGGAATAACTTTTCATAAGATATCACCCGAATAGTTGTATAAGAGTACGTTGTACAGGTGGATGACACTGACTGATCCAGATCCCAGTTTCATTAAAAGAACCTCAGCCTGATCCAGGTTTTAATCCACCCAGACAACGACTGATCTGATGTTTAATATTTACTAATGATCAGTGAGGGGCTGGTGATGCACGGAGAGAGTCGGTTTGTTTACCATCAGATGTGATACGCTATCATACTGCATCTGTGAGTAATGGTTCAATGACAAAACTGCCGCCAGCGAAGCGTGGATTATGACAGGGAGGTAAACAGCGATAAACACCGGCCTCATAACCTTTCATAAGCTCCCCTTCAGCGCTCAGGAGTTATCTTGTCGTCCACCAACTCTGTGTGTGTGTTTGTGTGTGTGTGTGTGTGTGTGTGTGTGTGTGTGTGTGTGTGTGTGTGTGTGTGTGTGTGTTGGTTTTATTTCTCTACCTCAGAAGAGGAAAATTTGCTTGCGAGGATAAAACGATGAGGAAATGATCCAAAGTGGCATGTTGACAGTCTTCACTTCTTTGGGATGATTTTAAAATGTTTTTCATTACATACTTTAATATTAGAAAACTTCTCTCACCCAGGTAGCAAGACGGTGTCCTGGAATAATGAAAGCCAAATATCTGTTACTTTAACGAATGATGAACCAGCAACGTCACCGGTTACATATCTGAAACCCAGCAGGTATTGAGTTGGTGATTTGCACACCGATGACTTGCAGACCAGTGGTGGAAGAAGTAAAATCACAGTGTAAAAATACTTGATTGCACGTAAAAGTCCTGCATTCAAAATCTTACTTAAGTAAAAGTACAAAAGTTTAAAAAGAAAGATTTGAAAGACTGGATCTTCAGGTGAAGTAACACACTGACTGTATTCAGAGCAGCGTCGTCACCTCTGACATGCTGTCAGTGACGGTACTCACAACTGTAGTAATACTGATACTGTGTGTGTGTGTGTGTGCGTGTGCGTGTGCGTGTGTGTCAGAGTGTCCTCAGGGCAGGGAGCCTAGTGTGTCCGACTCTCCTCACCGAGGTTCAGTCAGCAGTCTGGAGAGAGAAAGTCCTGAACCAGGAGAGGCCAGTGAGGACGAGCCGCTGCACTACCAGCACTACTACCCCCATAGGGTAAATATTCACCACTACTACCCTCGCAGGGTAAATATATACCACTACTACCCTCACAGGGTAAATATACACCACTACTACCCTCACAGGGTAAATATATACCACTACTACCCTCACAGGGTAAATATACACCACTACTACCCTCACAGGGTAAATATACACCACTACTACCCTCACAGCTACCCCCACAGGGCCATAATTAATGTTATTAATTACATGTGTGTTTACCCTGCAATGACATGTCAACATGGCTGCTGTGAAAGGTGCATATTATACCCACACCTACCCCCCACGGGGTAGATGACTATCCTAACTGCCCCCTCTGCATTGAGCTCCACTATAGAAGGTAATGTAATCCTGCCATCTTGTGGATAAGCTATTATTAACACCAACTTCTGTCAGCTCAACACAAGGAAGCAAACTCTGCTGTGAGTCCGTTAGTTGGTCTATAAAGTGCCAGAAAAAAGTACAAAATTTCACAACTTCCTGAGGTCATTAAATATCCAAAACCCAGAGATATTATAATGATATAAAGCAGCAAAAAGCAGAACTGAAAAGATAGAACCAGTGAACTTTTGATAGAAGAAAATTACTTTGATAATTCAGTTATCAAAATGGTTTATGCTTAATTTTCTCCCAATCAATTTAATTGTTTCAGATAGACGTGATAGATTGACTTTTTAAAATTAAATGTTGTCTCTACCGGTACGAGGCAGCGGTGGGGAGAGCAGCAGTAGGCCGATGACCCGCTGTACGGAGCAGGGGATGAAGACTGGAGTTAATAAGCAGAAGCAGCTAGCTGGCTAACTAACATATAGTCATGCACCCTGTCCCCATGATGACACATGTTGAGTGACAGACCCTCTCATTTGCATAATGATGCAGAAATGCATAAAGAAATGTAAAAAGAAAAGAATACAGAAATAAATAAGTTTGGGGGAATAAATAAGGGGTAAATTGCAAAGGGAAAATCATGCAGAAATAAATAAACACATTTTTAAGATAAATAAATAAATAGAAAATGAATTAATAAATAAATACATACATTAAAAAATAAATATAAAATAAATTTAAAAGAATGCATGAATAAATAAATGCAAAAATATATATATGATATATATGTATATATATATGAAATAGATGATAATGAATATTTAATAAAGAATAATACATAAATAAAAAAGGGAAACAAAAGAATAAATAAATAAGGGGGTTAATACAAAGATAAATAAATAGAGAAGCAAAGTATAGCAGAAATACCAATTTATGACACATTTTATTTTTTATTAAATGTTTATTTTTTATATTTTTTTATTTTTATTATTTTATTTTCAATTGATTAATGCTTCAATTATTTTTGATACATTTAATGACATTTATTAATTTATCGAGTTATTTATTTATTTATTTTTTATTTTGGCAGGTTCTGTCCTCCATAATAGATCAGAGTGAGAAATGACTGAAACAGCTTTTTTTCCTTTTTTTTAAAGGACAAATGAGATTTATTGTGGTTGATGTTAATCTAAAATTAGGGGATGGACTATTTACCTGCCTCAGTCCATCCCTTCACCTGTCTGAACAGTTACTTCTGTCATGTAGAAAATCTCAGACTTCTGATTTAACTCAAAACAATAAAAGTCTTGTTGCTCCACGCTGCACAGAGTGGCCCGAAGACAATTTGCATAATCTGTGGTGGACGATGTGTTTACTGTTTACTGTCTCTATTTAAATTCAGCACCTCACCGGTGTGAAGCAGATCAGCCGCGGTGCTTTCAGTGTTTCCGTTTCTTTACAGGGAAACATAATGATATAGAATTAGCCTGCAGGCTTCCTACTGTACCTGCCTGACAGAGCGGAGCTGCCTCATTAAACCGAGCGGAGGCAGAGAACAGACCGGCCTTTAATCTGCTGCATTGTTCCTCCGACAGGAAGAAACTGAGTGTGTGTGAAGAAGAGAGAGTGTGTTAGTAATTACCATTTGGCTGTGTATATGTGTGCTCAGCAATGTGTGTGTATTACAGCCGGTGAAGATGAGGCTACATTGATGATGATGATAAGAAAGAGAAAGGGGATGTGTAATTGAGGTGCTAACTATAGTGTGTTTTAACCGACCCAGTGTCTCGTTAAGAGTTGCTTCCTCTGTGTTTCCAGATAAAGCAGCATCAGTCTGATCTGGAGGACAATCTGTGATACTGCAGCTCAGGTATGAACGCTCACACTGAGACAAACGGCATCAAAAGACCAAAACCAACAGCATGTTAAGGCCTTGACCCACCAAGCCGAAGGTCGGTCGTCAGACAGTTTGGGGTCGTCGGTGAGCGTCTGTCGGTCTAATTTTTGCGGTGTGTCCCGCACTGTCGGCTCTAGTCTGCCCGTGTTGGAGGTTTTTCGGCTGATTCAGCATGTTGAATCAGTGGCGGCACCTATCGTTGAAAGAAATCACTCTGATTGGCTGTTCGGCTTAAACGAATCAGTGCATGAGAAG
This sequence comes from Sebastiscus albofasciatus, assembly GCA_916701655.1. Taxonomy (NCBI): domain Eukaryota; kingdom Metazoa; phylum Chordata; class Actinopteri; order Perciformes; family Sebastidae; genus Sebastiscus; species Sebastiscus albofasciatus. The sequence goes on from CAKAOI010027041.1 coordinate 22,275, forward strand.
TGAGGAAAGCAAGAAGAGTAAAGTCAAGAGGACACACACAGAAGGCTCTTCTCATTTTCATCTTCATTTCATCTGATCATTCAGCGACATGGCCATCTGGAATGAAACTAAGTGGTGAGTGAGAGTGGTGTTTCATGTACGTATCATAACAACGACTTGTATATCTGCCTTCCTCGGTCTTCTGGTTTCCCTTGTTGAATGATGAATACAGAATACCGCCGCCTGCTGGTGTGGAGAGTTATTTCATCTCATGCAGGAGCAGAACATACGTGCTAACTGGCCGTCCGCTGTAGTCTTTGCTGTGTGTTCGAGTGCAAATTTTTGACCTAGACAAAGGCGACGTGAGGCGACTCAACAGTCAGCCTTTGTCGCTTCTAGTTCTTTGATGTCAGGTTGGTGTGTCTGGGCCTGTAGTCCGTCTCTCAATACTTTCTCATTTCCCTACTTCCATTGGTTCCCATTGAAGAGATAAATCTTCAAAAACTGCTCACAATCATATAGTGTCATTTTAGCCACATTAGAGGCATTGCTCTATGGATGGCAATGTTGGTTTATTGGTTGGTTGGTCCAACACTTTGGTCCAGACTGAAATACATTCATCTAAATGGATTATCACAAAAATGAGTAGAGACATTCATGGTCTTCAGAGGACTTTGGTGATCCCCCGACTTTTCCTGTAGCACCACCATGAGGTTTACATTTTGGGTTAAGACTGAAAAATTATATTGGATGGATTGCCATGAAATTTGGTTCACATTTCATGTTCCCCTCCGGATGAATTAACCCAAATTTGGTGACCGTCAGGTCAATGTTTTTAATTTATCCAATACTTTGGTTTATGACCAAATACCTGCAGAACTAAAGACATTCCCATCAGCCACTGTATATTGTGTTTAGTGCTTATTAACATATGGTAACATGCTAACATGCTATGCTGAGATGTTGAACATGGTAAACATTGTATACCTTAGCATGCTGATGTTGGCATTTATCTCAAAGCCCTTCTTTGTGCATGGCTGAAAGTAGTTTTTATTTAACGTTACTCAAATGGGAGTAAACAGTGCATTTGTTGGGGACTATTTTTGGTGGCGGATTAATCCACATGTGGTGCTCTAGTGAGTATTTCTGGCACCAGGACGGTGTATGTGGGAGTCAAAATAGTGTGTGTTCATGGTAATGAAGGAACATGTCATCCAGTGACACAGAGAGGCTCACTGGTGTGTTTTTAATAGTTTTTGGACAACAAAAACTGGTTAAAATTTATAGAAATAATAAGGTTAAAAAGCTATAATACTACTACACATCATCAGATTTAACTGACGCAGGTGGAGTTTTAACTGTTGTCAGAAATGTAACAACAGTTTATACTGATTTAAGGACTCTTGACATGATCGCCTAGCTGGTGAATTTCCACATTTCATAGTCTCTATTTGTGTCCTGGAGATCAATAGACATCTGGTTTCAGACTCCTCTCCTGTTTCCTTTACAGAACAGAAGCTGGGATCGGTAACAGCTGGGATGGAAGATGCTCCAAGGTGGCGTTGGCAACATGAAATGCATTGGACTGACTCTTCTCCACCCCTGAATCTATCTCTTACCTTGATTTCTATTCTGCTGCAACAACTCCGGTTCTGGTTTCCAGTCGACAATGACGACAAAAACCCAATGTGTTCCTAGTATATCACTCCTCTCCATGCTAACATATTGACACATGGGACAATATAGCTAAACATCTGTGATTATTGATTTTCTAAAGCACCATACCTTTACAGTTTTTAGACGATTTCCTACATTTTAGGCCACCATTAATTTCAACAGCAAATTCAGAACGCTATAAAAATGTACTTGCAGAGACTTTATACTTTCTGCAGACAAATAAAAACATAACAGTGAGCAATTTATTTAATTTTGATTTTATTTAAAATTGCACCTACCAAAAAAAAAAGATTCATGAGCTATGTTTGGCAGACTCTTTCCTTTTAGCTTATTATATTATTTATTATACCCAGATTGAAAAAACTAAATTTTCTGTACTAAAATATGTAGCCTAATATTGGCCCTGTTTATTGGCCCAACCTCGTTCCACTGTTGGACTCCACTCTGATTAATGTTAATAAAATCAGTGTGGCAGCAGCTGGCAGCTCTTTATTGCACAGTTTATTTTCATCATGTGTGTTATAACCAGATGTGTACAGTTAAAGGCTCAGGGAGCACGGATTCATGACTCTCTAGGTTACACTGTTTAATTCCCCCATATCGGTGATAGACAGAATGAAGTGAAATGAAGATTAACTCTGAATAAGAAACTACATGTTGTGCATATAATGGGAAGATGGGAGGATGAAGTATAGCTGGCAGTTACCACTGCTTCATGTCATCATCATCTGAAGACTGAAGCCATCACAGTTTAATGTAAAAGTACCAAAAGGGCCATTTTAACAGGCAGGTGATTAAGCCTTGTGCTGCATTACAATACCCAAACCTTTGGTAAACTTTTGTGCTTCTGTTGTCAGAATGGCAGTGAGCTTATTATCGCATCCGTACAACAACAAACAAACAATGCCGTTCCATTTTCCTTTGTACGTCCATCCAACACTTAAATGTTCTCTGTTATCTTGACAACTATCGGCCAGAAATTTGGTATCCATCCTCCCCAGAGGACAAATGTGAATGTTGTTGCTGCCACCCTACCCCTCTTTGTGTGTTTACACCGTGTCTTTAAACCACAGTAGTCCAATGTTGTACTACTTCCTGTTTTTAGTCGTATCACCTCCGTCATATTTTACTTTACATTTAGTTTGTTTCACCAGATTTGGTTGACTGGTTTTATGGAAAGCAATGCCACCAAACTGTTGTCAAGTCAAACACATTTATAAAAACTTTTCCTCTAGCATGTTTACCCAGCTGGATACTTATGGACAACCGTGACTGACTGTAAATATGTTTAAAGCCTTCATGTAAAATATTTGTCGGTTAAAAAAAATGAAAATATTTATGTGTACATTAGTGGCTCTTTATACTTAAACATTTCAGACTTTTAAAAACATGTTACTAAAAATGTTTTAATAAGAAATCCTGTAACTGCAGGTGCAGAATAATTTTGGAAACACTTCACTTGGCTTCACTGTACTGTACTTGGCTGTTGTTGGTGCTTTTGTGTTTGTCCTCAGTGCTAAATGTGATCTATTTCAGTGTGAGTGTAGTAAAGGTATTTTTCATAAAATAGATGTGTGGTTGGAGCTTTGTGTGTGTAATAATAATATGATTCTGTATGCATGTGTGTAGTAATCTATGGTTTAAGTCAGTAACAATAGTAGCCTAATATTCAATTTTGTTGCTCTATGGATGTCAGTCGTTCTTCCTCTTCTCCTCCTCCAAAGGGAGAACAAAGGTCAGGTTGGCAGGAATTTAGTGTCTTCAGGATTCCCGCGTGGGTCTAAAAACGTCTTAAAAAGTCTTAAATCCAATAACCTGAATTTAAGGCCTTAAAATGTCTTAAAATGTCATGAAATGTCTTAAATACAATTTTGGCAGGTCTTAAAAATTCATTAACGTTTCTTTCATTTAATAAAAGAAATGCATTATCTTGTTTTTAAATCGTTTACTTTTTTGAGCACGCCGTAACCATGCTTTATGAGTGTGACAACCAACGAGTTCATGATCAAATTGTTTACTAGAGTACAGTGATGGAAGATGTTCTCAAATCTTTTACCTAAGTAAAAGTAAAACCACAGTGTAACTAGAATTGCACTCGGAGAGCGCAGACCTCCGGTGACGCGTGATGTTAAAAACAGATCACAGCTCACAGCTGGCGGTTACGTGAGGTGGCTGGCTTATTACTAACACGGTGTGTTTCCGTGTAACGTATCGGCAGATGCCCCTCTCATTCAGCAGCCTTGTTATTTCTGTATAACGTTTCACTACCTTGCCTGTCATCCCGTCAGCTACAGCTTTTTTCTTTCTCACCGCGGATGGCCAGCAGCTCCCGCACACACATACACACGTATCTCTCTGCTCTCAGAAGGAGGAAGGAGGCGGGGTCACGCGTCATCAAGTACACTGTGCATGTGTTATACCCTGTGGTTTTAATGCTCAGGCTGATCGGAATCCATAAAAATATTCCTGAATCCGGGTCGCCACCAAAATCTGCCCTCCAGTGGTCACAGAGGAGAACACATATAGTCTGTGGATGTGAATTCAGTCTGAGTTGAATATTTACAGCTCTTACAGCAAATGATAAGAGAGATGAGCAGAAATATATTATTATTTTTATTTATTATTTTATATGCACTGATTGTGGGAGAACCACAGTAGACAACACTGTCCACTGAGGAGGTCCTGAGAGCTCAAGCCCCTACATTCATTTTGAAGGAAAAAACATTTTTTCTTTCAAGATGAAAACTACATTAATTATTTCACTTAATTAATTCACTTTGAAAAGCGTCTTGATTTTTTCAAGTGTGCTCTTATGCGGTTGCTCTGTTGGAATTGAGCCTGCAGCATTTGTTTCGTCCATCTTGTCTTCAGCAAGAGTCCGAATAATGCTTTTTGCAACAACTTCAATCTCCCAAGAGCGTTGATTCTGCAGCAGCGCATACTCAGAGTCTGGCACGTCAACCAAGAGAGGGTCCATGATCACATTCAACTCCTTCTTGATGACCTCTAAGACTTTTTCGGTATTAATCTCAGTTTGTGGTTTCTCAGTTGATTCTTGGGAGGTGTTGGGACTTGACCTCTGCTTCGGTAGTCGAGGCGAGAACACAGCCTTCATCTTACCTGCGAATGTCTTACACAATTCACAAGCACGACAAGTCATGGTTTCAAGTTCGACGGGAGGAGTGAGGCGCTGAGGTATGCCCACAGGACTGGAGAGGGCATTTTGGACACTGGCTGTAACGTCTTCAGCGATCAAATCTGTCAAGTCTGCTGAGCTGGGACACTGGACTGGGTCCTTAACGCCCAGAGCTTCGGCAAAACACTCAGAGATTTTGCCTTCCAGTGTGGATTTAACCAGGTCCGCAGGCACCACAGTTGTGTTCACCAAAGATTTCGAGACGGCGTCTGTCAAAGTTGCAATTACGTCCAACAATGTTTCTGCCATCATGACTACAGTGGTGTCATCAGGTCTGCCTGATTTCATCAATCCCCACTGTTTCTCTGTCATCCCTTTAAAAAAGGATCGGAGCTGTGGGCGAACAAGATGGCGAACATCGACCTCCGGCATCGTCTGTTTCTGTGAAGTTCCTGAAGTATCCATTGGGATTTAATGCTGTATTTATGGTCGATTAAATTCAGTGCGTTGCGAGTCAAATTCCTTGTACGTATGTACTTGGCAAATAAATCTGTCTGATCGCGGGAGAGTGTTGGCTGGTTTGAACCTTAGGCAGCTATTTGTGGTCTACTCCAGAACAATTCTTCAAAGCCATTCTTACTGTGTCATCACTTCAGAGCCATTCTTATTGTGTCATCACTTCAGAGCGTTCTATAAGCCCCGCCCACCCAAACAGCAACCAAGGTGTAGCAGCTGTTGCTAGGCAACGGTGTCACCCTGGTAACATTCTCAGAGGAATTTTCAAACAAACTTTATTATTATTATTAGCATTATTGTCATTATTATTATTATTAAAGGGGTTATGCGCTACAAACTTCCATATTCTGTGAAACAAGTCGCATCACTTCAGTAAAGTTGGAAAGATATTGACAGATTCGAACTTCCGGGATCAATAACTCATGAACAAAACGTTGTCAAAACACAAACAACGGCTCTTTCTAACCGTAGTAAGGTAGACAACGAGCTACAACCTCATTTTAATCACAATGAGCCGTCCTCCGAGCTGCACACATTACATTGGTCTCTTATCGTGTCATCACTTCAGAGCGTTCCATAAGCCCCGCCCAACCCAACTTTGTTGCTTATGGTTGACGGATTTATTTAAAAGTTGTGATGGTGACATGTTCTGTAATTTTCTATAAGTTACTACAATTTTCATGCTACTTTAATGGGGGGAGATGGAATGAGTGACGATATGGTTGGACATGTTTCTCCTTGCAGTAGCGCCTGGGTTCTGAATGGGGACTACATTGGGAAAGAGACGTCTGTAACTCAGCGGATACATTTTTTTGAGGTACATCAACTTCCCAGTACGAACACTCCAATAGCCCTTATTTAAAAAATTAAGTTTTTAGATTTGTAAAATGCACATATAGCTGAATCCAGAGTTATTTCCCTTCCTTCATGTGAGTGAGACCCAGACCGAGGCTGGAGCGCAAGCCGTGACGACGGCGTGTCGTTGGGACCCCGTGACCGAGTCATCTGACCGAGCAGACGCTGCTGTGCATGTCTCAGTTGCCCTAGATCTGCCAAGATCCGGGTACTTTTCCAGATGGAAGTCGAGCAATTTAGGCTTCATGCACCAATGAGCAACTCATAGGAATGACCGGGGCCCCGCATCCAATGCTGTATCCAGTTATTTTAATACATCCATGGTAATAATGGCCAGAACCAGCTCAGCTGTGCATTGAGAAAGTAGAGAAGAAGAAAAAGTGGGCGTTCCCGTCCTCCACGAGCCAACCACGTTCCTGTCATGCTACAGGAACACCCCTCCGCGACTGCAATCAGACCTGTCTCTCCCAATCTCGCATTTAGAATCTTTAACATTGGAAGATGACGGAGGTCTGCACACTCTGGGTGCCCTTTTTTGTTTTTATTACTCTATGGTATCTGTAAAATCTACTTAGATAAATCGCTTGAAGAACAAATTCACATTTCAGATAGCCGCTTCAGAGGCTGAACGCCTCATGATCAACATATCTTAAATATATGAGAAAATATAGACAGAAAGCACAGACCTCCGCCAAGGCCTATCCGCTCCAAAATCGAATGGGTTCTTCCTTGGCCCATGCTACACCCATCCACCAAGTTTCATGAAATGCGGGCCGGTAGTTGTTCGGCAATCCTGCTGTCCAACAAACCGAAAACATAACCTCCGATTGTGCTGCCATAAAAAGTCAAATGATAAGACGACTATAATTAAAGATGAACTTTACATTCAGGCTGTATATGATGTTATATTGTCAGTGTTTTAATTAAATCAGTGGAGCTGTATCATGTAGTTTAATCATAATCAAACACTGGATCACATGTTGTTGACTGCAGGGAAGCTGCACTCTGATGTTATTGATTCATTAAAGCCAAGACAACCTTTGACTCTGGTCTGTTTGTGCCGTGCATGCTGGGTAAATGGCTCTGAGCAGTGGGCGTGTGCCGTGATGGTGCTACTGGTTGGACCTGTTTCTTTGGGAACTGAATGAACTGAAGTCGCTGCAGCAGAGAAGCGTGCTCAGACAGAGGTAAGGCTTCACTGACACTCACTGAGACACAAGTTTCCTGCTTTCACACTACTGCGTTTTAATACTTGCAAAGTATCACCAGTATATGAATGGTATGTAGATTTAAAGCATTTCACATGTGTTTTGTCCATATTTTGGTAAGCCAGTTTAGTTTAGCTCTGATCCTTTCAAGCTTATAAAGTTTATTAGTAGTATTGTTCTTTTCCTTTATCTTTATTCTACACGTGCATGTTGTACTTGTTTTCCTGCACAGGGACCAGCTCAGAGTTTCTCAGGCTTTGCATGGCTGGGACCCCTCTTGGGGTCTCTTGATATGCTTAAAAGGTCACATTTGAATATAACATATCTATGCTGCCTCTATGTTCTTGAAAATGAAACATACCAAGATGCCAGACTCACGATCACATGACAGCTTGACAACTCTTAATTGCTGGGGATCATGAGATGTAGGTAAAAACACCAGGGGAGAGTCAAGGGTCAAATGGCTGAAAGTCCTTGGACTAGTTTGTTTACTAATCTGCTGGTCCTCCATTGATTGTTTAAAAAAATCCTTGAAATAAACTCCTGCGACGTGATTCAGAGATGTGTAACAAAATAATCTTAATTGTAATTGAATTAGAATCATAATCAGCTTTATTGGCCAGGTGTGTGCACATACAAGGAATTTGAGTAGTTTTTTGCATCTCTTGATGTACTTAAACAGAAATAGTAACAACATATTTCTTATTTCTTATTTTTTATTTAATTACTTTTTTTATTTCTTTGCATATATTGTGCTTATGTTATAGCATTATGTGCATAATTTACATATTACATACAACTTTATTTATATTTTCTTTCATTTCTATATGTTTGTATAAGAACAACTGTAACACCCAAATGTCCCCCCGGGGATCAATAAAGTATTTCCGATTCTGATTCTGAAATAAGCTGACAAAGAAAGGTAAAGGATTAGACTGTTATGTGCACAAGTAGTGAAAAAATAGGTTTATGTAATAGGTGTATGTATATATATATATATATATATATATATATATATAAAGCACCAATGACCAACAAAAAAATAAAAATAAAATATCTACAGTATATACAATAAAGTGTTCTGTAAACTAGGGCTGTCAATCAATTCAAATATTTAATCGCAAATTAGTCGCACATTTTTTATCTGTTGAAAATATACCTTAAAGGGAGATTTGTCAAGTATTTAATACTCTTATCAACATGGGAGTGGGCAAATATGCTGCTTTATGCAAATGTATGTATATATTTATTATTGTAAATCAATTAACAACACAAAACAATGACAGTGAGAAACTCTCACAGGTTCTGCATTTAGCATAAAAGATATGTTCAAACCATAACATGGCAAACTGCAGCCCAACAGGCAACAACAGCTGTCAGTGTGCTGACTTGACTATGACTTGCCCCAAACTGCATGTGATTATCATAAAGTGGGCATGTCTGTAAAGGGGAGACTCGTGGGTACCCATGGAACCCATTTTCATTAATATATCTTGAGGTCAGAGGTCAAAGGACCCCTTTGAAAATGGCCATGACAGTTTTTTCCTCGCCAAAATGTAGCGCAAGTTTGGAGCATTATTTAACCTAAATAAACAAAAAATAATGAATAAAGACTAATAGTTTTAAAACATTTAGGCACATTAAATATCAATAGTTTTATTGACTTTTATTTGTTTGACGAAGACCTACACTCACTGGAGCTGAGGTGTTCCACTTTACAGCAACTCACCATATGTATCCCAAGAAATGTAAGAAAAATTGATACTGAGGGTGGGACATTACATTTATTGTTCCATATCGCAGTGTCATGAAGCCCGTTGAGACTGTCTCACCTGTCCACACCTGTCCAGCAGATCATGGCGGCAGCAGAGTCCAGCCCTCTGACCACTCACGTGCTGAACACGGCAGACGGCATTCCGGCGGCCAGGATGGCCCTCAGCCTGCACCAGCTCAACTCCACGCTGATGATCTGGAACATGCTAAGTGTTGGGTAGGTAGCGTTCGAACCTGCGGAGTAAATACGTCACTACTCTGCTGAAAATTTTGAATCTGTGATTTTGTAAATGAGCATTAAACCTTTATTGAGTTGTTTAGAATTATTATTAAAACATAAAAAGTATTGACTTTGTATTTCTAGAGAGAAGTTTTTTGGGGGTTATTCCAATTCACTTCAGTGTAATTTGAGTTTTCTTTGAGCAGTGTTTGTCAGTCTTTACCGGTGTTATGTTGAAGTCTGTAAAACTACTTAGTAAGGTTTAGGAAAAGATTGACTTGGTTAGGTTTAGACAACAAAAGTACTTAGTTAGCTTTAGGAAAAGATTGTGGTTTGGGTTTAAATAACACCGTAACTTAAGTACGGAAGCTACATGACAAATAAATCAACTTTCACTTATTCACTTTCACACGGGACATGAACAGCAGTCTGAAGGAAGGCAGAGAAGAGCTTTTCTTTGTTAATGACAGAAAACAAAAAGTCAGAGTCCTTCTGAGCTTGAATGAACTTCACAACTCAGCAGTTTAATGATTTTTAGGACAACAAATGAAGACGGCCGCTGCTCAGGACTCACCAGCAGAGCAGCATTCATCCCCGGCACCTACAAGCTTCGCTTTGAGACGGGTTCATACTGGGAGAGTCTGGGTCAGACCTCCTTCTACCCATATGTAGAGGTGAGCTTCAACACGCTGCGTTCATCTCTATCAGGTGTTCCTTGGACATGTGATAATAATGGGTTTGCAGTCAAACTAAACTCTTATCATATCACTTGTAGTCCTTATCCTTAAAATGATCATATTTTAATACAGTTTAATAGCAGCAGCTCTTCTTAGTGAATTTAAATACAACCATTTATGGAATGGTGTAGATGTATAAATATATATAAAAAACAGTGATGCTTGTTGATTTTGTTTTATATATTAAGATGATTATTTATGTGTATATGTGATAAACATTAAGTTCATTATTGGAGTTATAAAAAGGGGTAGGACCTTATAGGTGTTTACTCGTGCCTACTCATTTTCAAACATATAATGTTTATTTAGTTTATCTAGAATTTGCTGTATATGCTGTTTATTGTGTTTATTTATACTGTTTATTTTATTGGTTAACCAGGCTGCTTTTTTTGTTTTTAATTAATAAATGGAAGAATATAATACATTATAGTTCTAGGTTGTAATTGTTGTTTTTATACAAGTTATAAATTATTGTGGACAAATCCTATGAAAAGACTATTTATTCTATACTGAAGATGTTAATCCTTACAAATGGCTCACATAAATATAAATATTTACTTTAAAAAAGGCCAATAATTTACTAAAACAGATGGGAGCTGTAGTTTTCTGCAGATGTCAGCACACCTGTCCTCCTGCAGGATTATGAAAACACCACAAGGTGTCGCCAGATCAGATCAGACAATCCTCAGGTTTAAGAGAGTTGTTGTCATCAGTTTAGACAACAGTAATGTGTACCATAATATGTCAGTATTATCACCTCATCATGATAAATACCAACACTGATTTATTGCAGAGCAATTGTGAGAAAAGTCTGCAGATTTTTCTATTTAGAACTGAAGACATAATCATTTATTATTTGTCAATCCTGTTAACTGGCTTGAATGAAGCTTCTCTTTATAGACAGATTACAACCAAGGGGTCAGCGCAGGGTCAGCCATGGTATGGTCAAATCCCAATGGACTGAGCTACGACTGTTTGTATTTATTGTATGTTTCTATGTATGTGTGTGTGTGTGTGTGTTTCCAGGTTGTGTTTACCATCTCCGAGCCGGGGAAGCGGTTCCACCTCCCTCTGCTGATGAGTCGATTCTCCTACAGCGTCTACAGAGGAAGCTGAGAGCTGAAGCTTCAACACTCTGCAACCACGGATGGAGAGAGAGTAGATTTCATGACTTGGACTCATCCAGTATATTTTTGTTTTGTTGTTGTTTTTGCCTTTGGCGCACTTGCAAATTTTGGAGTGACATGAGCATTTTAATCCTCATCACTGCAGACTTTTTAGGTGCATAACATTTAAGGCTTCACTTAAGATCAATGGAAGTTGTTTTACTTGTTAAATACATACCAGTATTTATCATCTCTTTAATTGATGTTTTTAGTTATTACTCATAACACTGCTAACCTAACTATTCTTTTGGAAGAGAATCTTAATTTACACATCCGTACAATTCTCTGGTTTATTAATTTCTCATTGAGACTGATATTGAAAGTTGTACAGAATCTGTCATCTGTATGAATATGAAGAGTATGAAGCAACTGGAAATACAGCTGAATTGATAAATTTTGTTTTCCTATTTATTTTAATAACATTTTAAGACATGTTTTTCTATGGAGTACCACAAGAGTCACGTAAATAGTAATAAAGCATTTAATTGATGAATAACTAATTGTACAATAAAAATTTGGCTAAATTAAATTTATTTACAAATGTATTTATTAATCTATGAATAAATGGACTAAACTGCAAAGTCATTAATTATTTGACATTTTAATGGGCAATAAAAAATAATTATAAAAAGAATTTACAAATGAAATATGAATCCATCAATGAATAGTTCAAATTAAAAAGGGATTTACAAAAACACCATAAATCAGTCAAAAAGTACATTATTTAAAAATACATTAATGAATTTATAAATAAAAAATGGAATTGAAAATTAGTTTTAATAATAATTATAATAATTAAAATAATTTTCAAGCAGAAATGCCAAACATTTGCAGGTTTCAGCTTCTTCACTGTCTTTAGATTAAAAATCTATTGATCAGACAAAACAAGCAATATGAACCATAAGCTCTGAGAAATTGTGATGGATCTTTTTCACTATTATTATTATTATTATTATTATTATTATTATTATTATATAGGTTTGATGAAATGATTAATTGATTAGTCGAGAAAATAATCGTAAGATTATTCAACAATAAAATAATTTTTAGTTGCTGAACATTTCTAACAAAACATACTTTTGAAACAAAATGAATTTCAATGTCATATGATTTTACTGTCTTTTTACTTATTTATTCTTTATTTTTGTCTTACTAACCCTGTATTTACTTTTATTTTTTTCTCACAAAGTGAAACATCTATTTTCAATATTTTAATATCTTGTTCAGCTGCTAAATTATGTCATTTTTAACATGTAATAATCAAATATATCAGTGTGAAAACAGCACAGTCATCCCATGTTTTGGTAACAGTTCTGTCACATGAGGTTGCATGGAAGCATTGGGAGTAGTGATGTGTTGGTCACGAACGAGCTGGTTCAAAGAGCCGACTCTTTTTAGTGAAGATAACTGAGAGCCGTTTTTTTTTTTTTAATTAATTCAAGGCAGAATGATAGGATGATCTTCTCTGCGCCACGGGCACTTCATGCACTGACTGTGACTGAATGTTGTGTTAATGATGTCCGTGTGACCAATCAGGTGATGACAGACAAGGATCATACCATCAGGCAGGGAGGGGCGGGGGTGTACGGCACGCTGACGGTCTACAGGTACAGAGCAGGAGGGAGAGGAGGAGAGAAAGAGAGAGAGGAGTGCGGTGCGCAAATAGCAGACAAGCTGAGTGATAGTCGGAAACGAAGCAGCATGTAAAGTTATGGTATTCTGGAAATTATAAGTTTTAGTATAATTATATTGAATAATTTAAATGATATATGTGCACACATACTAATTATAGGTCAAAACTGTACTAAATTTGGATGAATTATAAAAAGGCAGAAGTGGTAAAAACGAAGAGCCGTTTGGGAGCCGAAAGAGCCGGATCTTCTTGGTGAGCTGAGCCAAATGATCTGACTCACTAAAAAGAGACTGAATTCCCATCACTAATTGGGAGTACAGTCTTTCTGTGTCAGCCAATCAGAGTGAAGGTGTGCTGTGTGAGGACCCAGTGCTGGCCTCGCTGATGCCTTAATGTAATAAAGTCATGTTAAAGAGAATTAAATACGTTTACTTGCATTAAATTGATAATATATCATATTATATACTATATTGACATTTTTATGACCTAAATATTTTTTTTAAATGTAGAAATGTATTTCTTTTTGTAAGAATTTCCGGCAGACATTCGAAGAGACAGTCTTCCGGGCTTTTACATCATCATGCTCTAGTTGACATTTCACGCTGTTATTCAATAACACTTGTTGGAGCTTCACTATGAAGTCCAGGAGAGGAGATTAAAGCATTAATCGTTGTGTTTTGGATTGAAAGACTGGGCAAGCGGCTCTGGGAGGATGTCTCAGCTGCTGAGGCTTCTCTCGGCGGCCGGCCTGCCGTTCTGCCGGGCTGGAGGAGCTCGGGCTCGGCTCGCTGCGGTGACCGCAGGACGGCTCCTATCAGCCGGGTACCGGAGCTCCGCTGCTCGGGTGAGTGAAGCTGGAGGTTTTCTGGAGTAATTACTAAGTAATGTACGAGTCCGACAGTGAATTAATGACACACATTACCTCTACACGTGGTTAAACTTTGAGTTTATGTCTAGAGAGGAACGGATGTCTAGCTTACTTCGACTATGTGCGAAACCCCGTTACAAAATCATTCAATTCAAGGTTAATTTGGTTAATATAAAAAAGGCACACACTTTAGAACTCAATTTAACACCTCACCTGCTTGATTATAACCTTTTTAATTCGGCATTAATCAGATCCAGCAAATAAAAATATATTGCAAGAAATGTTTATCTAAGCTAAGCCCGACTAGGTGTGAAACCCCGTTGCAAAAATAATCCAATTCAAGGTTAATTATGATAATATGAAAATATCATACACTTTAAAAATCCATTTAACACCTCATCTGCTTGATTATAATCTACTCTTTAATTTGGCATTAATCAGATCCAGCAAATAAAAATATATTGCAAGAAATGTTTGTCTAGAGAGGAACGGATATCTAGCTAAGCCCGACTACGTGCCAAACCCTGTTACAAAATCATTCAATTCAAGGTTAATTTGGTTAATATCAAAATAACGTACATTTTAAAACTACATTTAAGACCTCGTCTGCTTGATTACAGTCTGCTTTTTTATTCGGCATTAATCAGATTCAGCAAATAAAAGAATTGCAAGAAATGTTTGTCTAGAGAGGAACGGATATCTTAGCTAAGCCTGTACCAAACCCCGTTGCAAAATCATTCAATTCAAGGTTCGTTAGGTTAATGTCAAAATAACATACACTCTAAAACTCAATTTAATACCTCATCTGCTTGATTATAATCTACTCTTTAATTCGGCATTAATCAGATACAGCAAATAAAAACATATTGCAAGAAATGTTTGTCTAAAGGAATGGATATCTAAAGCTAAACCCGACTACGTGCGGAACCCCGTTACAAAATCATTCAATTCAATGTTAGTTTACTTAATATCAAAAAGGCACACACTTTAAACCTCCATTTAAGACCTCATCTGCTTGATTATAGTCTACTCTTTAATTCGGCATTAATCAGATCCAGCAAATAAAAAATATTACTAAGTAAAAAAGTGTCTTTTTGTGTGGAGACACAGCTTGCTACTACGCAGTTAGCAGGCAGCCTTTAGGACTTGCAGGTAAAGGGTCACCGGTCTTATTTAACACTATAGTGACATTTTTCTCCTGTAATCAGGTGTATTCGGTGCCTTTTAAAATATGCCACTAAAGTTATACAACTTGCAAAAGTTCTTTATGAGGCTTTTCTCACAAAATAAGCTAACAATCGTCCTGCTACTTAGTTAGCTAACTGAGGCCCTTAAAGTGAGCTAAACTTAGCATTAAGTATGGTAGCTTAAACTCAATGCTCCATTTGTGTTGATGCTTCAAAAAAACGTGGTTTCACCAAACAAAACAGTATTTTTCTACACCAGTGTTGACTGAAAAATGACCTTGGAGTAAAGTAAATACACAAAGCAGTGTATTTGTACCATAGAAATAGAATAGGACATAAGACTGAACTCATAGTACAATGGTTAGAA
>CAKAOI010027043.1:0-13364 GCA_916701655.1 Sebastiscus albofasciatus
CATCGGAGAACTTCTGCAGGTGGCACGTACCCGAGTTGAAGCGGAAGTCGGAGGTGTAGGTGGTGAACAGGAAGGGTGACAGCACAGTTCCTTGGGGGGCGCCGGTGTTGCTCACCAGCACATCTGACAGGCTGCCCTGCAGTCTGACATACTGTGGTCTGCTGGTGAGGTAGTCCGTAATCCGGGCCACCAGGCCATGGTCTACCTGCATCGCTGAGAGCTTCTCAGCTAGCCGGAGTGGCAGGATGGTGTTGAAGGCGCTGGAGAAGTCAAAGAACAGTATTCTTATGGTGCTGTGCGGCCTCTCCAGGTGTGTGTAGGCCCTGTGGAGCATGTAGATGATCGCATCATCCACACCGACGTTTGCCTGATATGCAAACTGCAGGGGGTCCAGGGAGTCGCTCACAAGGGGCTTGAGGTGCTGCAGAACCAGTCTCTCAAAGATCTTCAATACAGCGATCCAGTCCAATCCAACCCAGCTCTTTAATCCAGTCCAATCCAGCGATCCTCCCCTGTCCGCGTCTTGGCTCCTCCCGTACTCCCACCACGCCGCCTGCCCGTCTCGGCCATCTTGCCAGCCCCGTCCGAAAGATTTCTGAGTGAAACTGCTTTGGCGGACAGTTTGCTGCATGTAGTCACACAGGAACTCACTGGTCACTGGGCTGGTAGGTAGTAGTCGTCAGGAGAGCCATTCTGCCGCACCGCCATCCCTGGACTGTTTCTCTGACTGAAGAACCCCCTTCTGTTGCGAGCTGCTCCCTCCTTTTCTCCTCTCCGTCTGTGTTGCATCTTGCTAATTGCAGGCGCTCCGCCACACCTGTCGCTCCTCCTGTAATCAGTTTCCTTGATTGGAGGTGTGGCTGTCCATGGGTCATAACTCCAGTTCATGACATCTTAAAAACACACTTCAATCTTGTATTAAAAACAACCCAAACAATTAAAAGGTCGGTGCACCTACAACACAACATGCAGGGATAAAACATGCAAAATAGAATAAAAACAACCACAAAACATCACATCTACATAACATCTGTTATAAATCAAAATGTAGAACAAGGACCACTGCAGGTCAGAAACATCTGTACGGGGTGGGGTGTCTAACCTACCCGCCTATATATACAGTATATGTATATGTACATTCTGCTTTCTTCTAGGATCTTACATAACCATTCAATCATAACATATAGGCTGCTTCATGTTGTTGGACTCCCTATCACTAGGATTATGCCTTTGGGTGAACAGTAGAACTGGTATAGAAAAACTTTGGTCAATGTAGTCCAGGGGTCAGCAACCTTAACTATCTAAAGAGCCATTTTAGGCAAAAAAAAATCTCTCCAGAGCCGCAAAACATTTGATCATTGTGATGAAGGTAACACAGTTTATAGTCTAAGTATATAGTATATAAGTCTAATGCAGTGAGGGTCCAAGTACACATGTACTATGGAGTATTAGGGCCACATTGAAGGAAAACAAATCTGAGATTTCCAGAATAAAGTCATAACTTCACGAGAAAAAAGTCGTAATATTTTGAGAATAAAGTCACAACTTTATAAGACAAAAAGTCGTAATATTACGAGAATAAAGTCATAACTTAGCGAGAAAAAAAAGTTATAATATTACGAGAATAAAGTCATAACTTAGCGAGAAAAAAGAAAATAACACGTAAAATTACTATTTTATAATATTATGACTTTATTCTC
The DNA here is from genome assembly GCA_916701655.1 of Sebastiscus albofasciatus. Classification (NCBI taxonomy): domain Eukaryota; kingdom Metazoa; phylum Chordata; class Actinopteri; order Perciformes; family Sebastidae; genus Sebastiscus; species Sebastiscus albofasciatus. Next base: position 1,701 of record CAKAOI010027043.1, read on the forward strand.
ATAATACTACAACTTTTTTCTCTTAAACCTTTGACTTTAACCCATCCTAAGGAGCAGCCCGAGGAGTAACACAGAGTTTAGTGTATCACTCAAAGGCACTTGGACATGCAGGCAGTAACCGGGGATTGATTAGATTAGATTAGATTAGATTCAACTTTATTGTCATTGCACATAGTACAAGTACAAGTACAAGTACAACAAAATGCAGTTTTGCATATAACCAGAGTGCAAACTATAGTGCTGATAAGACAATATATACAAATGAGGATATATTGGTGTATGTACATACTGTAGGCATATACATATATACAGATTGTAATTAAAGTGCAAGTGATTGACGTGTTTTATTCTGATGAATGATAACTTAAAGGGGACGTATCATGCTCATCTTCAGGTTCATACTTGTATTTTGGGTTTCTACTAGAACATGTTTACATGCTGTAATGTTCAAAAAACACATTATTTTCTCATACTGTCTGTCTGAATATACTTGTAATCACCCTCTGTCTGAAACGCTCCGTTTTAGCGCATTTCAACGGAATGGCAATGGAATTGCGTTGCTAGGAAACAGCTTGGGTCCATGTTTACTTCCTGTCAGCTGATGTCATTCATATACACTGCAACAGGAAATAAACTGGGACACATTTAGTATGTTTACGTTTAAAACTGTCCGCATGTCCAAGTGCCTTTGAGTGAGACACTAAACTCTGTGTTACTCCTTGGGCTGCTGCTTAGGACGGGTTAAATGATCGCAGAGGTCACATCTCATGTATGTACCTGAATGTAATAAAGTGTGCTTTTTTTATTTAGTGGAGATTTAATGGTGATTACAACACTAAACTACTTTTTCGATAAGAATATATTAACTGACTAAACCAGGGGTCTGCAACATAAACTGGGACACATTTAGTATGTTTACGTTTAAAACTGTGAAATTGTCTAAATATTGTATATTTGTGACAGCACAAATGGACAGAAATCCACCCGGCTTGTTTCAAACGCACAATTTCTGAATACGGGCTGTGTGTATTTATCTGTGGATTGAGCGAGTGTTGCATATCAGTTATAGAAATATGTAAGACGCTCAAAAAATTATGGTATAGTCACACGGGAGAAGATTGTTTCTTCTGTTTTTATGTCTCTCTCACACAATGCAGGATCACATCCAACTTTTCATCTGTATATCAGGGATGACTAATAATGTGTGTGTGTGTGTGTGCGCACGTGGAATGTCAAGGGTCTTATTTTGAGTGGCTGCCGATACGTGTGGCACCTGACTGCTACATGGGTCACACTGAGGTCATGGGTAGTGTGGGTGGAGGGTTCCAGGAAGGCGCCACCCTGATGTGTCTTTATATTAGTACATATATCAGCACCTTTCGCCCTTGTCGCTACGCTGCTGATCCCTCCTGGTTGTTGTGGCGGCTGCACAGTGGAGGGTGAACTAGTGGGATTAGGGGGAGTGAAGCTCCTACGTGTTGTAGCTTCTATCACAGAGGTAGCACATGTGTGTCTGAAGCCTCCACAGGCCAACAGCAGGTTTAGAAGTGACAGTGACTGCAGTGCAGAGGACATTCTAAACTACAAAATAGACAAGAAGACTTCAAACAAGATCAAATGGTAAAAATGCGTAAAATTAGCTTTAATTTAAACTGTATTTGCTCAGGTCATCCATCCATCCATTACCTGTAACCAGGGTCTAGAATTAGCACCCGCCACCCGCCAAATGCTGGTAAATTGTTGGCATTGGTGGGTGAAATCATCAGGACACCTGCCACTTTGGCAGGAAGGGAAAACTCTAGTGATGGGAATAGAGAACCGTAATTTTCCGCTTTCTTGGCATCTCATGCCTCCGTGACTATCGACTCCTCTGCTTTCCGTCAGTTACGCTGCACAATGACGCATACGCACGCTGTATCATGTTTCAGTTAAAAAAAAGCGCTCAACAGCATGGCGCTACTAAACCTGAGGGAACACACCCTGTTCATACCTGATAAAGCGACACTGTGGACAACGAATCTGTGTTGGAATCAACAGGAGGAGAGTGAGTAATGTTAGCTGTTAGCAGTCGTTGACAGCACAGTCCTGCTTGGTTAAATAGCGGAGATACTAACGTTAACCGAGGTGCCATTGAGTTATTATTATGAGATGTTCAAAGTCTGCTCAGGAAAAAGGACTATTGGGTGAAGGTAAATTACAACGTTATTATGATGTGTTCAAATGTAATCTCGTAAAATTAAGTTTTTGGCGAGAAACTTGAATGAATCCAGTTGTTTGAAGGAGATGTTTTCACATCAATATAAAACAGATATTAGAGAATTATGACCTTGTTAACTTCCTAACAACTTTCCAAGATTTTTTTAATCAAAGCAAATATTTAAAAGTATAGATGACAAAAACAAAGTACAGTACAGTACTGTGGACACTACCCTCCCTCCACGGTGTAATTCGAACACTGTAGTTTACCATCTATATAATGTTTTTTGTGTTAAACATATCGAACATTGAATGACATAAAAAAAAAACAAAAAAAAAAAACTTGTCTGCTGCCACAGTGGCAGAAAGTGAAAAAAGTTAATTTCAGACCCTGTCTGTAACAGCTTATCCTATTCATGGTCCACAGACAACCATTCACACTCACATTCACACCTACGGGACATTTAGACTCTGCTCAGGTCATGTGAAACTGAATTCATGTGATGTTAGTGACCGTTCCATTTCCATCCGTATTCACTGTTACAGGTCAGGTACAAAGGCAACAGGATAAAGGAGCCACATGCAAACATAGAGGTGTAGCAGGTTGAATTAACGCAACTAGAGCCGCTGGTCACTGGACAGGCTGACTGTTGGCAACTTGTCGGCGGTCCAAACAGTCAAACTGAACAGGTAGGCAGCAGGTCTAAAGGATGAGAATGAGGACCTTAAACTTAAAACACGCACTATCTGGACTATCTGCATCTATAATTTGCATTTCTTGTTGCAACATTTGTTAAAGTAGTAGCTGACAGGAAGTAAACAGGGGCCAAAGCTGTTGCCATAGCAACAGAAGGGCAATGAAAGGATCTGTACTGTATATAAAATCTTGTAAGTCTTGTAGCCAGAGGGTTCTGGGTTCAAACCCGCTAACCTCCCCTCTGTCAGCGTGGGCTGTCTTCAGCCTCCTCCCACAGTTCAACACAAAGTTATCCATGCTTTTATTACCTCTCGCCTTGACTACTGTAACTCCCTCTACATGGGAGTCAGCCAGTCTTCACTGTCACGTCTGCAGTATGTGCAGAATGCTGCCGCAAGGTTTTTAACTGTTTCCCGGAAACGTGAGCACATTTCCCCTGTACTCACTTCCTCCACTAGCTCCCTGTCACTTTTAGAGTCTATTTTAAGACTTTATTATTTGTCTTTAAAGCACTTTATGGATCGGCTCCCTCCTACCTATCTGCCCTTTTAACTCCCTATACCACACCTAGGGCACTCAGGTCTTCCCACCAGTCACTTCTGGTCGTCCCTCGGGCTCGGCAGAAGCTCGGGGGCGACCGCGCCTTCTCAGCCCTAGTCTGTGGAACAAACTGCCCCCCCACCACATCACCCCCATCCCTCTACAGAGTCTTTCAGAGCACAGCTCAAGACCAACCTCTTCTCTTTGGCTTTTGAATGTACTTGATTTGTGATGACTAATTGGCCTTTTATAATGCTCATTATAACAGTCTTTTACTCATGGATTTTATGTGTGAGATTTTGTTGTCTGCTCTGTTGACCTGTTTTTATTCTGCCTATTTCTGTAAAGCATTTTGGTCAGCTCATGTTGTTTTAAATGTGCTATAGAAATAAATTTGACTTGACTGGACTTGACTTGACATGTTAGCTTCATTAGGTTAGTGGTTGACTCTAAATATCCCGTCTAGTCTGACATTAGTCTGTCCATCTCGCACTCCATCTCCATCTTCAGCTGGGATGGGCTCCAGCCCCCCCGTGACCCTGTAAAGAATAAGCAGTTACAGATAATGGATGGACTTATGTTAACAGAGATCGTAGTAGTAACTAATATGATATAATACGGCAGAGGAAATAAAATGTATTACTTCAAATAAACACATACCATACAAGAATAAAGATCCATTATACACAGAGCTGACACGGAACACAGTTGGAGGATGTGTGTGAATGTGGTGTGTGTGTGTGTCTTCAGGCTGAGGAGGAAGCTTCATCTGTCCTGACAAGCTGTTAACAATAGATGCCATGTTATTACATTTACACCCTTCACCACAGAGGCCACAACACACACACTGTCCTCCACACAGCTCATATACTGTCAATAAAAGAACAAACTGGAGCCTCAACACCAAACCAGTCCAGTAGAGGGTTCACAGTAACTGATGAATGTATTAACCACTAATACATATGATTTATACTTAAATCATTATGAATGTATTGTTTGACCTCCTAGCAGGGCTGGACTTGGACAAAAAATCAACCCTGGCATTTTGGTCCAGACCGGCCCCATCACCGGCCTTTGTGCTGTTTGTACCACGTTTTGTTGAAGGCTCTGTTCGAGGAAATCCCTTCAAATTTTGTTGTTTTGCATACTTGCCAACCTTGAGACTTCAAAAATAGGGAGTATTTCAAAACCAAAGCGGGGGTCTTGGGGTCCTCCCCCAGAAAAATGAGTTTCAGAGACTTTGTTTCCTGAATTCTGGCGACTTTAAAACAATGAACCCACGCAGAGCAAATACGCTGGCGCTACGCCGTTATGTATCACCATTATGAATTTCCCAGAGAACCTGTTATGGAGAGAGCAGAGGAGAGTACCCGCAGCTTGTGAGAAGCTCTGGTACGCATGAAAAAGTCATGGTAAGCCATAAGGAGTAAAATGAGTAAACTTCGAGCACTGCTCATCTCTCATGACATATGTTGAGCCAGACAGCTAGCCCATAACTGCTTACCGCTAACTCTACACTCCCTCCCTCATCTCTCTCCCTCTCCTCCTCACTGTGGCCGCCTGGCACAGAACAATTGGGCCAGCCCTGTGTCAATTAAGGAACGAAATGGGCCGATTTCCCTGTTTTATGGGCCAAAAAAAGAAGAAGACATGTCGGCCCAAAAGGACGTCGGCCCACAGGGAAAATGCCCGGTATGCCAGATGGCCAATTCAGCCCTGGGTCCTAGTTTTGAACTATAGTAAAGGTGAAGTGCTCTCGGACATGACTGTAGCATAAGATCCTTCTCTAAATCAATCTCTGTCTTACAGCCACTGACCTCAGCACAGCAGTCAGAGAGCATCATACAGCAGTCAGAGAGCATCATGGGAGGTGCGGTGGTGGACGATGGACCTCCTGGGGTGAAGGCTCCAGATGGCGGCTGGGGTTGGGCAGTGTTGGCCGGCGGCTTCGTCATCACAGGCTTCTCCTACGCTTTCCCCAAAGCCGTCAGCGTCTTCTTCAAGGCGCTGATCCGAGAGTTCGATGTCGGCTACAGCGACACCGCCTGGATCTCGTCGATACTGCTCGCCATGCTGTACGGCACAGGTAGACCAGGAGAACGCATGTCTGATAGTGATTAACTACACGTGTGTGTGTGTACCGCGTACCTATGGACTGACTGTTTCCTCAGGCCCTCTGTGCAGCGTGTTGGTGAACAGGTTCGGCTGTCGACCGGTGATGATGGTCGGAGGGCTCTTTGCCTCGCTGGGGATGATTCTGGCCTCCTTCGCCACCAGTATCATACACATCTACCTCTGCACTGGAGTTATTACAGGTAGAGTCACAACACACGCACACATAGGAAGAACATGTACATGCATCCATATCCATCGTGTTTAGCTGCTTTTCTGCAGAATACACAGCAACAATGAGACATCACAACAACTTCTTGAATCTCCACCAGCTGCTGACACTAATAGAGTAATGGATGACTACTAGTTTTCCCCTCTAACTGTTTTATCAGTCCCTCTGTCCTTTCATGAAAAGACTTTGGTCCACATCAGCATGTCTTGACAGTTACTCTCCACAGTTAATCACAATGGCGGTGGATATTCTTGCTTCACATGGAGGAATATGGATATTCTTGGTGACTCTGACCTTTCCTGTAGTGCCACCATCTGGGCAAAAGCATCGGTACACAACAAATATCAAAAGTGATGGTCAGATGGCCGTGTGACCTCACTGAGCACACTGATGCTCCTCAGGATGACCCTGAGCCACCTCCAGGTCAGCATACACAGGGATCTAGACCAGGGGTCTTCCAGGTCAGCATACACAGGGATCTAGACCTGGGGTTCTTCAGGTCAGCATACACAGGGATCTAGACCAGGGGTCCTCCAGGTCAGCATACACAGGGACCTAGACCAGGGGTTCTGCAGGTCAGCATACACAGGGATCTAGACCAGGGGTTCTCAACCTTTTTAACTTAATGCCCACTTCAGATTGTTAGTGTCACTGCATCTGATTAGCCAGCCAACAGTGGCAAAACCTAAACACGTTATATTATATATATATTTTATTTAATCAAACCATTTGGCAGTACCTCCATGGCCCACTGGATGGCGCCCTGAGGTCCACCAGTCTGATGGACTTTCCTCAGCTTTCCTTCATGCTGTCAGTTATTGTCCATCTCCTCTCAGGATAAACTACATACCAACACCTCTACTGATGAGACTCTAGGAATACCAACATATTCTCCATGTTGTCCTTCTAACGAGGCAATCCCACTCCACCTTTCCATACAGAACCGTAGACTTTTTTTTTTCTTGGGCTGGGTGTTGAACCTCAATATTGTTTTGGTACAAGTTGAAATAGAGTATTAAGAAATGTTTCAGAGATCATAGAAGGAATGCAGAGTCTTGTTTTCTATCGCCAAAGACTTGATTCTTTCCAGTTTGCCTGTCTCAAGATGTTTATGTGTTCATCTCCCCTCTGATCTCTTCACACGATCAAACCTCACGGAGAGACTGATGAGAACACAGTGTCTTCACTCTGTCCGTGTCTCCTCAGGTCTGGGTCTGGCGTTGAACTTCCAGCCGTCTCTGATCATGCTGAATCGTTACTTCAGTGAGAAACGTCCTCTAGCCAACGGTTTGGCAGCAGCCGGCAGCCCTGTGGCTCTGTGCTGTCTCTCCCCACTGGGACAGGTTCTCCAGTACCACTACGGCTGGAGGGGGGGGTTCCTCATACTGGGAGGCATACTACTCAACTGCTGTGCCTGTGGCGCCCTCATGAGGCCCCTGCTGCCCCCTAAGAGGCTGAAGGAAAGCACTCCCATAGCTGTAGAGGAGGAGAAGAAGCCAATGCCAAAGAAGAAGCTGTTGGACTTCAGCGTGTTCAGGAACAGAGGTTTCCTCATCTACGCCATTGCAGTGTCGGTCATGGTGCTGGGCTTGTTCGTGCCCCCCGTGTTTGTGGTCAGCTATGCTAAGAACCTCGGCTATGAAGACACCAAGTCAGCTTTGCTGCTCACCATCCTGGGATTTGTTGACGTGTTCGCTCGGCCCGCGTGCGGACTCATAGCGGGCTTGAAGTGGGTTCGGCCCAGAAGCGTCTACCTGTTAAGCTTCGCTATGATCTGCAACGGGTGCACCGACCTCATGGGATCACAGGTAACAATGCAGCGGTGGGTTCTATATCACAAGAAGAATAGAGAGGAACATGCCTGTACAGAGGATTTACAGTTATTTCACAAACTCACTAGAAATCACATCTGGAACTGGACCTACAGTACCCAGCTTCCACTGGGAACACAAATGAAGAGATTCTGTCGCCTACTGTAACAATCAGGCTGCTAGTTGTTCTGGTCCAGGTGTCAGCAACCTGCAGCTCTTCAGCTCCTCTCCAGTGGCTCCCTGTGGACTTATAAACATGGAAATGAATAACTGTTTTTTGTTTACATTTTCATTTTTATTCACCATAGTTGTAGGTCTATGGTACGACGGAGTATTAGGGCCACATTGAGGAAAAAAAATAAATCTGAGATTTCGAGAATAAAGTCACAATATTACGAAAATAAAGTCATAGGTTTACGAGAAAAGAAGTTGTAATATTATGATAATAAAGTCAAATGTTTAAGAGAAAAAAGTCATAATATTATGAGAATAAAGTCATAAGTTTAAGAGAAAAAAGTCGTAGTATTATGAGAATAAAGTCATAATATTATAAAGTAGTAATTTTACATGTAATTTTCTTTTTTCTCGTAAAGTTGTGACTTTATTCTCGTAATATTACAACTTTTTTTTTCTCGTTAAGGTATGACTTTATTCTCTTAATATTATGACTTTTTTCTCTTTAAGTTATGACTTTATTCTCATAATATTAAGATTTTTTTTCTCTTTAAGTTATGACTTTATTCTCGTAATATTACGACTTTTGTCTCGTAAAGTTATGACTTTATTCTCGTAATATTCTGACTTTTTTTTCGTAATATTCTGACTTTATTCTGTAAATCTCAGATGTTTTTTCCCTCAATGTGGCCCTAATACTCCGTCGTACCTTTGCTCTTTGGCCCTCACTGCATTAGACTTGTATACTATATACTTAGACTATAAACTGTGTTACCTTCATCACAATGATCAAATGTTTTCGCGGCTCCAGAGAGTTTCTTTTTTTTTTTTTTTTGCCTCTTTTGATAGTAAAGGTTGCTGACCCCTGGTCTGGTCGGTTCATTAACATTAACAGTGAATACTGTAGATGGTACTGTATAGTTAGGCCAGGTTACTGTATGTCTGTTTCATCCCGTGCAAATGCTCTATAAAGCTGTTGTCATGTTCCTCTCCTTACAGGTCAATGACTACATAGGTCTGGTGGTCTTCTGTATCTTCTTTGGTATATCATACGGCATGGTGGGAGCGCTACAGTTCGAGGTCCTCATGACTATCGTAGGGACAGAGAAGTTCTCCAGCGCCATAGGCCTGGTGCTGATGATGGAAGCTATCGCTGTGCTAGTGGGACCTCCTGGAGCAGGTCAGAGCATGAATGTGTGAGACAGTGTGATACTTAACAATCATCATTATCAGTTTAAAAGGAGCTTAAAATCATTCTCATCCAGACATCATGTCCCAGAGCATCAAACCTGGTTGGGTTTTGCAAGAAGATGCTTTTTTTTTTTTTTTAAATAATTTAGTTATTTTTGGGCAATTTTATGACTACACCGTCATGATGGAGAGATGGATGCAACAAAGGTCCCAGCTGGATTTGAACAGGGGACGCTGTGGTTCACGGTCCCAGTCAAGCCATGGGGATGATCCAGTGCACTCTTTTCACAGTAAACTAGGCGTGTCACAATGAATGGTTAAACAACAGTGAATGAGCTGCAAATCACGTTTTTATAACATGATTTTCACACATATTCACATATGTATTAGTGATTATTTTATTTAAATAATATCACATGATTTTATCTCATCTCATTCATCTCATCTGCAACCGCTTATCCCGTTAGGGGTTGCGGTGGGGGGGGCTGGAGCCGATCCCAGCCGACATTGGGCGAAGGCGGGGTACACCCTGGACAGGTCGCCAGTCCATCGCAGGGCTGACACATAGAGACAGACAACCATTCACACTCACATTCACACCTACGGGCAATTTAGAGTCAACAATTAACCTAACCTGCATGTCTTTGGACTGTGGAAGGAAACCGGAGTACCCGGAGAAAACCCACGCTAACACGGGGAGAACATGCAAACTCCACATGATTTTAAAGAATCTAAATAAACACATTTCTGGGGGCCAACAAAACATATTTATCATAAAGAGGAATGTGTAATGAATGATAACTGACATAGCCTAATGTCCCATAACGAGTGGTCTATACATGGAATGAGAAATGTTTATGACCGACAGCTTTGTGTGTTGGTAGCTCAAAACTAGCTTTACAGAACATCCACTGACTGTTGAATGTAGTGTGGATAATGCTCAATAAGCAGCCAGTTGACACTAAATCAGCCCACTAAAACCAGTCCAACTGAAATCAAACTGCATACTATGTTGTGACGTCATGACGACGTGCTCGGTAAAGAGAAAAAAAGAACACTTTCATGAAGGTGCCCCTGTCAGCATGGACCAGCAGACATGCCATTTTATATCCATCCTCTATAAATGGAGAACTTCTCAGTGTATAGACGAATCTGGTGACCGCTTTGTGTTCCGCCATCTAACGATGCCGCCATCACTGCGGTGGCAAGTCGTCGTGACTCTACTGTCAACGGTGTTAACTGGTAACTTCCAGCCAAATGTGTCTGTGGTTGCTCGTAGTAACTTACATAAGAGGTTGGAGTAGATAAACACAGATGAGGATGTATTTAAAATGGATTAAAGTCAAACTGAAGGCTTTTACGGGAACACAGCTGCCGTCACTACGAGCTACCAGGGTGCTTTTGGCTGAGAGTCACCAGTTAACACAGTTAGTAGACACTTTGTACGTGTTCTGTTTGTGATGCTGACCGAATGAGGTTTACTTTGTGGTCATTAGGTTGCCCTAGGTAGAGCAACTAACATTAATGTAAGGGATAATGTACAGCGAGCCGGTCATTGTTGTGAAAGAATCTCCGACAGGGCGATGCCGCACCCCGATGCAAAGCATTGTTGTGAAAGGGGATTCTTTCACAACAATGACCTGCTAGCTGTACATTATCCCACTTATTGCACGGCTACTTACTGAAGAAATCAATATTTGGACACAAAAACGGTCCTCAAGAGTCCGACATCAGAGCTGTGTCCATGTCCATGACCGTGTCCAATGGTTTGCTATACGTAGCAACGGTCTGCTATACGTAGCAACGGTCTGTTATACGTAGCAACGTTCTGCTATACGTAGCAATGGTCTGCTATACGTAGCAACGGTCTGTTATACGTAGCAACGTTCTGCTATACGTAGCAACGATCTGCTATACGTAGCAACGGTCTGCTATACGTAGCAACGGTCTGTTATACGTAGCAACGTTCTGCTATACGTTGCAACGGTCTGCTATACGTAGCAATGGTCTGCTATACTTATCAACGGTCTGCTATACTTAGCAACGGTCTATTATATATAGCAACGGTCTATTAGATGTAGCGACGGTCTGTTATTCGTAGCAACGGTCTATTATATGTAGCAACAGTCTGTTATACATAGCAACGGTCTGTTATACGTAGCAACGGTCTATTAGACGTAGCGACGGTCTGTTATACGTAGCGACGGTCTGTTATACATAGCAACGGTCTGTTATATGTAGCAACGGTCTATTAGACGTAGCGACGGTCTGTTATACGTAGCAACGGTCTGTTATACGTAGCAACGGTCTATTAGACATAGCAACGGTCTGTTATACGTAGCAACGGTCTGTTATACGTAGCAACGGTCTGCTATACGTAGCAACGGTCTGTTATACGTAGAAACGTTCTGCTATACGTAGCAACGATCTGTTATACGTAGCAACGGTCTATTAGACATAGCAATGGTCTGTTATACGTAGCAACGGTCTGCTACAAAGAAATTACAGACCGTAGAAGAGTATTCAACACAGCCGTGTAATAATTTACAATAACGCTACGGTGAGTTGACTGAGTTAATTTCTTCTGTGGGACCACTGCAGCCCATAGACAGTGTCTCAGCCCACTGATGTTGTTAGCTATAACGTTAGCTAAGCAGTGTTAACCTAGCTGATGTTACTTGTTTCACCATGTCAGGCTAACGTCTGGCAGC
>CAKAOI010027044.1:0-22174 GCA_916701655.1 Sebastiscus albofasciatus
TTTGAAAAAGGTGGCGAATAAATGTATGGCTTTTCCTAATTGTTAATTTTTAATCATTTAAAAAGATTATTTATACCTATATTTATTGGTATCACGTGGTATTTCTGTGTCGTCAGCGATCAAGTTGCCAGTTAGTGCGGAAAAAAATGGATAAATGGCTGAGTTTGATGGTAAGCGCCCGGCTTCACTCCGGTACCAATCACAAAAGGAGGCTGCGTCTGCCATGCCATGCCTCGCCACACTGACATTGGTGTTTCCATCAGGCTGCAGAAAACGGGAATATTTACCGTTGCAGTGACACTTGACGTTAGCAGATTCGGCATATTTAAACAAAACCAACAACAACTAACAACAGCCATGATCCTTTCAACCTCGTCACCGGTTAGATTGTCAAAATGATAACAATATCAGCTTCAATCCCTGAGGAGGTACAGTATGTTAGCATCTAAGCATTAGTGCTGGTTGTGTCAAGTTACCTAAAGTTATGTATAATGAAGATGCGCATCAGAGGGGATTTAGAAGTAGGTGGCGGACTGAAAAATAAGTAGGTGTACGCTGTAAACCTGTGTATATCCTGCACTACACCACTGCTTAGATGACAAGCTAAATGTTACCCAAAACTACCTTTCTCGATAGATTACCATAGATTACTTTACATGAATCTTGAAACACCACCACACAAAGTAACCTAAATCTATAGTTAATTTCTAGCTACATGTTGCAAAATGACTTCATTACTCTACCTTGAAAGATTCAGTCTCAACCATAAAATATGCAGATTGTACAACAAACCGGCAACCACTTGTTGTGAAGTGAAAGCAGTGGAACGGGGGAGGGAAAATGCGTCATCTCGTGGCTGAATGTTATCAATAGCAACTTTAAGCAATGTATTTAGTGCAGTGTGGTTGTCTTGTATTATATCAGTTTCTATTTTTCTTGTTTCTCAGTGTGTATAAACTGTATTGGCAGGATAAAACAGGATCTGTTCCAGCTTAAATTCCTGTGTAAAGATGATGAGCAGGGAAAAAGTAGTGACTCATCTTTGTAAAAAGCCGGAGCAGAAACAGGGCAAAGGAATTAATAACAATTTCTGTTAAAGAACGACTTGTTTTTTCTCTCTCTTTTATGTGGTAGACTAACAATGAGTCAGCAAGAGAAACAAGTGGTTTCAACACTGAGCTATGGATGGCTGATTTTATTAGTTTTATTAAGGGGTCAATGCACAACTCTGTAGTTTACCTCTCCGCGCCTCCATATGGAATATAAATGTACTGTTGCATGAAACCAGCAGAGTGTGTTTCCTGCACAATTATGATATCCCTCCTGACTTAATGTTTATTTGTGTGCACAGCCTCCTCCTCGGCCGTTATCAAGCAAAACAAGCGATGGCTGCTGATTTGAGAATTAGGGAATATTAATACTTTTAGGATGGCTGGTACAGACGGTAACCATAGCAATGGCAAATGTATGTTTTTACAGAAGTGGAGGCGACAGACTTGAGGTTAACTGACACCAGATGTCGACAAGGCTTAGCTATTATTGATAGCATGGGATAGCGAGGATACCAAATAGCAGGTAGAAGGCGATAAAAGAAGGTCAGTGCAGATTGTGTATCATTTCCATTTATCCTCACCGAGATTTGTGAATGAAGACATGTGTCTGATGAGCAGTGTGTGTGCTCTCAGGAGTCGGCGACTGCTTGTCAGTTCCCACACTTGCTGCTAATTTGCTGTCTGGGTCACACTGCAGGGAAATGAGACAGACGGGCAGATAAATGTCCAGACAGACGGACAAAAAGGCAGATAGCAGACATGAGATATGTCCTCCATGCAAGTTGAATGGCATCTTTCTTTAAGGTGACAGTGTCTCCCTCTCTTAATCTAACTGTCATGCTAGCTCTGCGGTGGACTTCGACACTGTCATGGAAGACAAGAGGGGTGTTTTTTTTTTCATATTTTACAATGAGCTCCCAGCATACCCAGCATAATGCATTTAGAAAGCAGCTCATTGTTCGAAACAATCTCTAAAAACGCCCTCAAATGAAAGCCTCCACACTCTGCACTTTAACCTTATAATCATTGTGTCACTTCACGATCAAGGTAATTATAGCACAAAGACATCAAGCAGTGGGTTTCTGTCCAAATACTTGCAGTGCAGTGAGTGTACATACTTACTCCAGACTCCAGTACTGGCTGATGTTAACGTTCATTGGTTGAAGTTAGGGATGATGTTAATAATTTAAGATTGTGTATCATTTCCATTTATCCTCACCGAGATTTGTGAATGAAGACATGTGTCTGATGACCAGGGCATATTTTAATTGATCTGCATATTAAATCCCAATCCAGATCCTTTGTTTATGGTAACGTGTTGTGTTCCAGGTGAAGCTGCTGTCAAAAATTACTTACATTTTGTTAAAGGGGACATACCATACTCATTTTCAGGTTCATACTTGTGTTTTGGGTTTTCTACTAGAACATGTTTACATGCTTTAATGTAAAAAAAAAACACTTTATACTGTCTGTCTTAATATACCTGTATTCACCCTCTGTCTGAAACGCTCCGTTTTAGCACCTGTCTCTTAAGTGCTCAGTGCTCAGAGCAGCTGCACAAAAAAGTCGGAGCACACTGAAAAAAGACACAGGGTGCAGCTTTTTTTCTCTAGGCGGTCGCATATTGTACACTCTCTCCTTATTGGGAACAATTGATAAAGGACGCAGAACAAAAAACGCTATATGGAGGCTTAGGGGTCAGACTAGAGGATGATACACGATACAAAATTATCACGATACTTAAGTCACAATACGATTTCAGTGCAATTTTAAACATTTTGCGATATACTGAGTATTGCCATATGATATATTGTGATTTATTATTTTATTTACAACTATTTTATCATATAAGATATAGTTTTCACTCCGTTCATTTCAGAGTGTTTATTCACATATCTTGAAGTCAGAGGTCAAGGGACACATTTGAAACACATTTGACCCATTTAGTCAGTTTTTCCTCCAAAATTTAGCGTAACTTTGAAGCGTTATTCAGCGTTCGGTACTGATGGATTCCTTAGGTTTTTCTAGTTTCATATGATACCAGTATCTCCACTCTAGCTTTAAAACTGAGCCCGCTACAACCACTGGAAGACAGAATAGTGGCCGGGCCCACCGGAATTTTAAAAGGTTAATAATTTATATAATAAAAGATCGATACTTGACAATTTTTTCCCCCACCCCTACGGAGGCTCAGCCTAAGAGAGAGTCCGTCCGAACACTTTTGCTGTAATAGCGGCAGACTAAGACATTGAAACTATACAACATTACAGATCACGTTGTTAGGATTCCATTGGTTAGTGTATAAATAGGCTTGGATCCCAGTTTCATGTCAGCTTTCTAGGATTATAAGAGAAGGATGGGTCGTTGCTGTCAGGAATTAGCAAACAATTATGTAATATCTGAGGCAGCATCTGTATAGGTGAGAACAGGTAACAGCTGCTTGTCTGCTATACTTTGCATGATTGAAGATGAATACTAACCATTATATCTGGGAAAGATTATGTAACACAGCTTGTCGCACCTTGATGTAAGGTAATATTTAATTTAAATAAGAACAAGACATGCAGATCTCTGCCTGTCAGGAACATGTCGGCATAACCCTTTATCGCTCCAGATTGCCTTCATGTTCTGCTTCAAATTAAACTTAAAATGTTGTGTTTGAAAGTGAAAGTGTCCCCTCTGCTCCTCATGATTTATTCTGCATTCTTCCAAAATCCAAATTCAGCCCTGGTCTCATGGACCAAAGACGTGAACCACATTTGAAAGCAGGAAACCTCAGCGGGACTTTATGTTGTAATTGTTGTGCTGGTGAAAAAGAAATAAAAAAAAGACACATGTGCACAATAAAACTGAGTGATGCATGGGATAGATTGATTCCTAATCCCCACAGCAGTCACAACTATTGACAGAGCAATAATCAGAAAGAGAGGGAGAGAGACAGGCAGACAAAATTAGACTGAGACTGGAGAATAAAGAGACGTGAAACTACTTTAAAAGCTTCGTTTTACAAGTCATTTCATACTTTAAGAAGTTGAACTACAGTACAGACGAGGACTCAGGATTAGTGTATTTCTTTTACTGTATTTCAAGTTGGTGTGAAATTGTAGTGCTGCTGTATTTTGTAAAAATAGTAATTAGGTCTACACCTGTGGTCATTTAGGGTCACTGTTCATCAATCAAAAATTAAAGGGATAGTTCAGGTGTTATGAAGTGGGGTTGTCTGAGGTACTTATTAGTGTATTACCTTCAGTAGATGTAGGGCTGCACCATAAATCGAATATCAATCGCAATCCCGATTTTGGCTTAGCACAATAAATGAACATGATCGACTGCGATATTGACGATTAAAATGCGTGCTCCACACATAGAAAACTCTGCTGCATATTAAATTAAACGCTTCCTCAACTTACAGCCAGCCACCAGGGGGCGATCCAGATGTTTTGGGTTCACTTATGGGGAGCTGTCATGCCCGTGTGCGCGCACCCCTACAGCGGCAGCCTGTGAAAAACTTTACTGAATTTTGCGGCTGCAGTTTAGAATAAAAGCATAATATACTGTATATTACTTGTTTTTCCGTCTGCTTTCTTTTGTTATGTAACAGAGAGCAGACATGCAAAATGAAAATGCACTGAATTCAGGTGAAGAAGAACCTTATTTTAAGTTTTATTTTGATGCGAAGATTTGTTAATTAACAGGAACGTAGCACGACATCGGAGTGAATGCAGTGCTTTGTTTATTTAATAGTGAAAGTGCAATTAAGATATTTTGTCCCTAAAATCAATGAATAATTGTGATGTCAAGATTGATCAAAATAATCGTGATTATCATTTTGGCCATAATCGTGCAGTCCTAAGTCGATGGCGGTGGGCAAGCCCCTAGTTTAGAGAAGCAGAGAGGAGTACGAGCACGGGAACAAAGCAGTGTACTGCTGTGGACGGGGACACCTAAAAAAAAAATCAATATCAGTTTAAGTGTACACTATATTTCAAATATTTTTCGACGGGGAACTGAACTGGAAGTGAGACTTATCTATACTGTTTTTGGCAACGGAGTCTGGCGGCTTTGATGAGAGCATAGATAAGTTTCACTGTCAGTTCAGTTCCCCGTCAGATAGGGCTGTTTGATGGCAAAATAAAGCAGTGAAAATATTCTAAATATAGCGTACACTTAAATGGATATCGATTTTTGTAGGTGAGCCTTTCTTTTAGGTGGTTAAAATAGGTTTTGCTGACTGCTCCATCCACAGCAGTACATTGCTTTGCTCCCGTGTCGGTACTCCCGTCTGTTTCTCTAAGCTGGCGTCATCTCCTGTAGGTAAAATACTGACTATGGATAAGTACCTCATACAACCCCACTTTAAAACACCAAAACTACAGTATCCCTTTAACATAAAATGGCACTCGTTCCCCAATAGGGAAATTTAAGATTTAGATAATAATACTTAAAACAACTGAAGCACTAACTCAGTAAATGCAATTTCTTTCTTTTCTGAAAAAATTAATTGGGAGTTTCAGATAGTAAAAAAATTACCATTTTGATCACAATGACCCAAATTCTAATATGCCACTAACGTATTATCCATTTTTTAAACTGTTGTTGACCTAAAACGCCAAATCAAAATGCAGAGAAAGTTGAACTTTAGTTACGGGAAGAGAAAGAAGGGAACAGAGAAGAGAGAAAGAGAGAGAAAAGAGAGAGAGAGATGGCTGGCAACAAAGCCATGCAGAACTGAACTGTCAGCTCTGTCGCCAAAAAGAAGAAATGGACTGAGGTGCTGGCTGCACCTCTGAGAGATGGACAGAGGATGAGGAGGAGGAGGAGGGGGATAGGTGGGGAAGATGACAGAGGGAGGCCAAGAAGGGGACAGTGTGGAAAATAAAAAGAGAAGAAGGAGAGAGGGGAAGAAGGGGAAGGCGGTGGGGATGACAGAAGGAGACCAAAGAGCTACAGTCACTTGAATGAGAGTAAAAAAAGAGAGAGAAATAAATGAAGAGGGGGAGGCCCGGTGTCAGGAACCAAGGCTATGAGAAGAAGGAGGAAAGGTAGAAAAAAAGTTTGAGCAACGGGGACAAAAAGAAACACAAGAGAGAGCTGGTAAAAAGGTTTACCAGGAGGAGAGAAATATGAGGCAGATGGAGAAAGAGAACTTACAGTATCACAGATAAAAAAGGAAACAGAGAAGCGGAAATTGACTGAAATAGAATAGAAAGAAGAAGGTAGGAAGAGAGCGTGATGGAATATAAAATGAAGGAACTGGTATTCAAAAAAAGGACATCAAAAAGAGACAGTGATAGAAAAAAGAGATAGCATGAGGAGAAAAAGAGAGTGGACGAAGATGAAGCACAAAGGGAGAGGTGGTAGAATAGAGCAGTGGTTCCCAACCTATTTCCCTTGAAACCTCCTCCTACTTGTATCTAAGAAAAGCAACAAATATGAATATTCATTTTGGAAATAATTACATCTTTTTCCAATACATTTTGACTTTTGGACTTTGGATTTATTATACATGTTTGGATCACAGGAGTATGAAACAATCTTACGAATCCACCACTAGAATCTAAGTCTATAAATATTATCCTGATCTTTATCTGCAACTGTGCACAAATAATGGATTTAAACAGAATGTGGCCTACTAAGTAGCAAAAATATATATATATATTTTTAATATAAAAACTTTTGGATAAATTATCCAGTAAGTGTGTTATTATGATTTTAGTTATACATATGCACATCTCATTTTGACAACTTCAGAGCAAAACAAATCCTGTTGCAGCTCCTGCGAACTTTGGTGCCCCCCTAAAGCTGGGCATACACTGTACGATTTTAGCCCGTTTCTTGCCAAAACTTTGAGCCACATGACTCATTTCAGAGTCGGACCGAATTTCAGCTTCATCGGGCGTTGGACGAGGACCGATTAACTCCTCCAGACCGGCCGCCGGACAGTCGGATGAATTTCTGACATGTCAGAAATTTTGGTCGGCCGAGCACAGGCTCTCGCACATTTGAAGCAGAGCCACGAGCCGATTCCCCAACGTCAGCGCCTTTTTTCTCCTCTTTTCGCAGTAATTGGAGCGTAGCTATCAAGATAACAATTTAGGCTACAACAGATGTAAGTTAGCTAGTAAAACGTAGCTGGCTTACCTCCAATTCTCTCTGCAAAATGGACAAGCCATACAGTCCACATCTAGCCACCTGCAAGTCCATACATGCCGGCGCCTCTTTTTTTTTTTTTAGGCATTTCAGCAGACATGATGGCAGAACGTTTCTGCCTTGTTAGCATTGTGTCCCGTAGAGACCTCTGCTAGCAAACAAACTTTACCTGCCTCAGAGCTCTCAAACAAATCTTTATTGACATGGCCGTGTTGTTTTTTCTATTTTACACGTACATTGTGAGCACTCAGGTCGTGGCTGACGATCGGACCGTACAGTGTGAGCACATAGACCGTGAGCTTTGGCTTCACATCTCAAACGATCTACTCGTACAGTAGGAGTAGGAAATACACAACGTCATTTCTAATATGTTGTATGTGATATGTTATAAAGGGAGAGAGGACGGACAAGTGAGTGGGATGGCTTGAAAAAAGTAAGATAATTAAAAAAAATTCAGACTTTGTAGATATTGCAAGAAAAAGAGAGCACGGTAGAGAAAAAAAGGCAGTTGAGAGAGTAAGAGAGAAGCGAGGGGAAAAAGTGAGAGAGCTAATGTTGGAAAAAGTGTGAGAGCGGGGATGAGAGGAAAAGAGGGGATAGAGATTAATTGAACGGATGAAAGAGGAGAGGGTAAACAGGAAGGATGGGGCCTTAGAAGAGACAGATAAAGACCTCAGAGAACAGATGAGGGGGAAAAAAAGAGATGGAGATGAAAATTAGAGCCAAGAAAAGGAAAGGGAGAAGGAAAGAGAGGGGGAGGGCGGTCGGAGAAAGAGAGAGATAGAGAGAGACATCAAGGGAGGGAGGGGAGCTTTGAGCCGCAGTGAGAAATAATGAATCATGAATAGATTTAACAGTATCTGCTCTTATTTCCTCTCCTCCTCCTCCTCCTCTTTCTCTCCCCCCTCGTGCTTCCTCCTAACATCCTGTCTAGATCACTGCTATTGCCTCTCTCCCCTCTCTGTCATTATCAGTGGCAGGGCCATCTCATGTCCCGGCATTAATTGAGCTGTAACAGTCATCCCGTGCCTTCCTAGCCTTCCTTTTAGCCTCTTCTTTTTTTCATCTCTCTCTTTAGATTTCACACTCGCTCTCTCTTCCCTCTTCCCTCCCTCCCCCTCACCTCTCCTTCTCTATCTTGATCTTCTTCTCTTCCTCTCTCTGGCTTCCTCTTTCTCAGATGATAGTATCTGAAAGATAACATCTCCCCTCTCTTCCTCTTAAGCTGTATAAGATACATTGAAGCACGCACACACAGACACACAGACACACATTATCTCACTTGGTTCACTCCCATTATCATATCATATCATATGTATATATGTTATATATACTAGCTGTATCCCCTGGAGGAGCGAGGGAGGCAATAAGGACTTTACACTGCTCTCTGTGGTTGTTCTATATTCATTGATATAGCACTTCTGGGGCCTGGATAGTTATTGCCTGTATCCCCCGCTATGTGCAGACGCATAACATGTATATTCAGGGACTTTGTAATTCAGTCGTATACCGTGGCCTCACAGCGGTCGGCCCAGGACAGCTTATAGACATGATGATGTGTTGTTGTAAGGTGTGTGTGTGTGTGGTGAATGGATTGAAGCAGGTTTTGTATTGACAGCTGATTGTAGCAGCTGGATAACAGGATGATGGCGGGAGGTGAAGAAGAATAGAGGCTTTGTTAGACATGTGTCCAGTGAGAGGCGGAGGCAGCCCAAGAACTTGTGACCAGAGTGCACGCCTGGGAAAAGAAATATGAAAGTATGGAAGGCAGGAAGTGAATGAGATATGCATTTCCTTCCATGAACAGCTTCAACTTCAAAGGGGTCCATTAAGCAAAGCACAGAGCCCACAACTGCTCAGTGGACGCAAGACGACAGCAGTACTAAACAGCAGCTCTTATCTATCAACATGCATTTGTTTGATGCATTTCAGACAGAAGTCTCCATAATATTGGAAACCTACCAGAGCTTGATGTGCGTAGAAGTCATCTTTTTTAGAACTTTTCAGAGGCTTGGTACACAGCATGCATACTGTATGTTATTGTTTCCAGGGGGCCGGATCACATGGCACATTTTTATTATTATGGAGGCAGATTCCAGTACATGAATCCAGTAAAAATAAATAAATAAATGAAAAAAATACAGAAGAAAAACAACAACAACAACAACAAAGGGAAAACCTGTCATACATACTGTATATTGTGAGTCCTACTACACACAGTCACAGAGGAGACTGAAATCTATTTAGACCTATCTTCCATTTTATTGTAATCCCAGAATCGGTCCCGGAGAGACATCCCCCTCATCCTGATTCCCACTTGTTCTACTGAGCATACATTCGTAAGATGCTGTTTCCACCATTGCACTAACCCACTCATTCAGTTCTTTGTTTCCTTCCAGTGTCTTAAAATAATTGGACAGACCAACAATAATAACAGAAAATGCACACTTGGGTATGTTTGGTATTTGGGACCGGTTCCTTCATTAAACATAACTTTGGATTTAAAGGGATTTCTTAACCAAACCAACTACTAAAAATGTCTAATACCTTGGTCCAAAGTGGCGATAAAGTAATCTTGAGGAAAAAAAGGGAACTTGACGAAAAGGGACCCGAGGATAGTCAGACCCGATCCAAAACGTGGTTCACTCGAACACACCCAAAAAACAGATTTTTATCCTACATTGTGATGCTTGTAATGCACCATGATCCACTTGAATCCACTAAATTATTAAGACATATTGACTTACAGATCTTGCAGCATTTGAGTGGGACCCGACCCAGATCTGATTAGACTGAACAAAATTTGGACCCGCTGACCCGATTCAAGTCCAGGTTTTTTGTTCTAGTATGCTAAAGTGCACACATACTAAATACTAGGCCTCTTAGTGAACTATTCAGTTGTTTTTCTCTTAGGCTGCATTCACACCAGATCAGGCGGAGTGATGAAAAGTCTTCCCATTCATTTTGAATGAGAGTAGTGTGTTTGGGCTGTAGCTGCGGTGGCCGCTGACGGTGCCGGAAAAAAACTCACAGCGGCCTGCGGCGGAAAAGTAGAATCAGAATCAACTTTTAGATAAATGCAACCCGACGTCACACTGCAGTGGCCAATCACGTAACTGGCGATCCAGAGTTGTACAACCCAGCCTTGAGGGAACAAAAGATGCTAATCACTGCAGTTAATGGGCATCCCAAACCGCCGCACTACCCTGCGGCCGCAACGCCTGATCTGGTGTGAATGCAGCCTTTAGTCGATCTTTTATGCTTTTTTCATGCTGAGTGACGCCTTTCTAAGAAACTTATGAGCACATCTCTGGTAAACACAAGATAATAAAGTGGTGCTTTTGTGTGATTCTGTGTGGAGAAACTCTGTTTTACAGATCTGTTGATTAAATCACCTAATTGATTAGTCGCCAGCATCGTATAAGTGTCAGTGGACTAAGAATTTATTTGGTCGAGGACAGCCCTACTAAATACAGCACAATTATGGAAATAACTATCTTTATAATGGCAGTTGAACACAGCTGGCCAATGCTGTTCATAAGGAGAGTTTTGACTGTGGGCTATTTTGATGGCAGGGAAAGAGAAATGCCTTGTTGTCTAAGAGGGATGCATCTTTTACAGAGACACTCAGGCAGTTAACATGTTTGCCAACAGTTTGCATGTACTCGTATGATGCACACTGTTTTACTTGCTGGCCTTGCAAACTGAAAATACCTTGGCGCTGTAAATGGTAACATATCTCTTTCTTTTATCTGGGAGTGAAATGTGTATTTTGACATGTTCATATATACTGTACGTCTTCACAGTTTCAAAGGTAATGGGTGATTTTAGCAAAAAGGTCCATTATTTCCCTGCTGGGATAGTGTCCCCGAGTAGACCCCTGGGGCCAGCAGGGAAACTACTGTGGCAGTATTTCAATAACAGCCTAGGTAAGTGTTTCTAAATGACTGGGATGGGAGCTGACAGTGCACCAGTAAGGGTTCTTCCTTACACTGCCATTGTAGGTACACCATACACACTTCTTATCAGAAACACCACATATTAGTGTTAGGGCTGTCGAAGTTAACGCGATAATATCACATTATTGCAAATTTGTTTTAATGCCACTAATTTCTTTAACGCATTAACGCAACTTGTGATTTTGAGGTTGTAGCGGTCTCAGTTGTAAAGCCTTAGTGACAATACTGGTATCATATGAAATAAGAAAACATAAGGAATCCATTGGTACCAACTATGTCATACTAGCTCGTCGTGAAGGAGGCTAAATAATGCTCCAAACGTACGTTAAAGTTTGGCGAGGAAAAACTGTCATTGCCATTTTCAAAGGGGTCCCTTGACCTCTGACCTCAAGATATGTGAATGAAAATGGGTTCTATGGGTACCCACGAGTCTCCCCTTTACAGACATGCCCACTTTATGATAATTGCATGCAGTTTGGGGCAAGTTATAGTAGCAAGTCAGCACACTGACAGCTGTTGTTGACTGTTGGACTGCAGTTTGCCATGTTATGATTTGAGCATATTTTTTATGTTAAACGTAGTACCTGTGAGGGTTTCTGGACAATATTTGTAATTGTATTTTGTTGTTAATTGATTTCCAATAATAAATATATACATACATTTGCATAAAGCAAGCACATTTCCCACAAAGATAAAAAATGTGCAATTAATTTGCGATTAATTTGCGATTAAACATTTTAATCGATTGACAGCCCTAATTAGTGTCTTATTTTTACCTGGGAAGGGAACAGCAGTGCATGAAAAACACACGGCTTTAGCTAATGTTGCATCATTAATTTATTTTCCCCAACAGTCACTGCGCAATCACATCACTGGAAACAGGAAAATCATCCTGTTTTTGACTCCAATTTGGTTGACTCACTGTTGTTAATTCATTATGATTATGCATGTACAATGATTACTGCTTTTAGGCGTGTGTAAATGTCTCCCTGATTTATTTAGTAATCGATATCCCAAGGAACACAGTAGCAGCCCGTCTGCGTGGTTGCTGATTGAAATACTGTGGACTCAAAGGTTAAAGTCATTCAAACACGCTGTGCTCTTTACATAAGGTTACACCTTGAGCTGTGACACCACTAAATGTTTGCAGGAGAAATTCTTGATGTTAGGAAGCTGCTAGGATGCTGGGATTTCTTTGCATTTTAGTAGCCTGTTACAGCTATCAGTTTACCATTTATAAATGATGGTTATCATAAAGTGTTACCCCTAACTTTGCCTCAGCTAGTGCTAGCGTTCACATTATTCACAACCTCATTGATTAGCTTCATGAAGCTTACTTTGGTAACCTACGTCACCGTTTTTTGCTAACGGCTGAGTGGGTGTTTCCATTTGAAAAAACGGAAAAGAACACAGATGGACCCTCGCTTTTAAAAGTGTATTATTTAAAAGGCTTGGTAGCCAGGCTTCTTACTCAAACCAGCAGCTCTACAGTCACCTTGTAACACCTCGGGTCCTGACCTCCACCATGAGCCACTGAAATCAATACTTTATCTGGATATCATTGAAGTTGTGCTCACATTTCAGCAATAGCTCACACTTTCTTTACACGTCAACTGTCATATGAATGCTATGTTCACACAGGATATCATAAGAACCAGCGTTAGCATATATATAGACTTAACATAGCGTATCAGAACGCTAGATGGAGAGACGCCGTGGTTCACAGACCAGGCAGGATATTATAGGAGGCTGCGTTTGATAGTCAGGATGCTCGGCAGCCAGACTGTTTCCCCTGTGGACTCCTGAGGACAGATGAAGCAGCTGGCTGTCCTTCCTTCCTGCTCTCTCCTTTCATTTCACCAACACTATATGAGGCTGAGGGTGTGGGAGTTTGTGTGCTTTTGTGTGACAGAAAAGAGCGAGTAGCCCTGCCGTTCTTTCGCACTCTTCTTTTATGTGATGGTTCATGTTATATAGCAAACAACGGTGGCATTACTTAGCAGTCATACAATAAAAAAAAAACACAGCTGTGAATCGAACTGAAAATAAAAGGGGGGAAAGACGACAAAGAAAGTGAAGAAATAAACTGAGACTGAGGAAGATTAAGTACAAGCAGGAGAGGGAGATCACATGAGAGGATGTTTATCTGTTTGTGTTGTATAAAAAAGTGTGTGTGCATGCGCTTATCCTCCCGCCTAATTAGCCCGAGCTGTCTAGCCTTTTTCTGCATGTGTTTGTGCACATGTGTGTGTGTGCACACGCGTTGGTATATTTGGCTGAAGTTGTGACCTGAATCCTCATTTCATTTGGGAGGGAGATGAGAGTGAACGAGAATGAGGGAAAGAGTGCAAAGCGAGAGATGCCTTCATTTTCAACTCGCCGCTTTGGTTCGTAATAGGATTGGGCTTCTCTCTCTTTCCCCTTTTCCTTTCTCAATCTCACTCTTTCCATCCCCTCTGCCTCATCTTTTTTCCTCACTGCCATTCCCACCACCCAGTCAGTCGATAATCCCACAGTTGTGGTTTGAGTTTTCTTTTTTAACTGGTTTTATTCAAAGGGCTGGATTAGGACGAACCTGCATATGTGGGTCAACTAGAACAGGCTTTGGAGGGGTCAAATGACTGTGTGTGCATGATGTGTGTGTGTTTATGGTATGTGTTGTTTACACTCTCTCTGATCATTGGTGTACGCAGCCTTTGCACATGTTGTAGCATCTGTGCTCTGTGCAGCTTTGATGTCTCTCCCTCTCATTCCCGCTCATAGCGTGGTGTGTATGCCTGTGCATACATGTGTAACAGAGCTCATTTGTGAATAATGAGGCATAGAGAGAGAGAGAGAGAGAGAGAATAGAGGGTGATATAGCCCTTTAGGAATGATAGAAAATAAGTTGAGAGAAGGAAAAACAGTGAAAAAGAAAGAGAGAAAGATGAGATGAGAGAGAAAACGAGTGATTAAATTCCCAGGGAGCTAGCCTTTTAGCGTAATGGCTTTGTCACTGTGGCAGAGCAGCTCCGAGTAGCTACACAGACTGCATTGGCTTATCTGTGTGTGTGTGTGTGTGTGCGTGTGTGTGTACATGTATGTGATAGTGGCTGCATGTGCTACCATGTTCTGCGACCAGTGCTTGAATTGGGACAGATAAGGTGCCAGTACTCTGAGGCAGCAGCAGCTGCACAGCATGTGGCTTTTTACCCAGGTACGACTGCTGCACTTGTCATGTGAAATCTACTTCTCTATAAAAAATAATGCATAAATTCATGAGGAGCATATGTTCAAGATGTAAATATGCAAATGTGGTTCTAAATTTAACCATTTTTTACCACTCGAGAATTGATAAAAATGATCAATAATCCCTTCAAAATGCCACATTAAGACGCCAAGACCTTGAGGAACAGCATAGAAAAAGCCATGCTGTGATTTGGTATCAAACGCTTTCGACATTTTTGGAGATTTCTGCAAGATTTGCATTTTTCCGAGAATGGATGGCGAACGCTTCTGTTCTGGAGACTGCATCGCTATACAGCCTTGGCTGTACACTCATCGTTTTCTTATGTTTTAGTCCGGTGTACGTAAATATATTTTAGCAAGTAAGCTTGTAAGACCAGTTGAAAATAAGTCATCTATTGATATTAGGAGTAAATATCATTATATCGACTAACACCGTAGACAAAGCCTTAATATGTGGGTCATGTTTCCAACAGTGAAGGCAAGTGAAATATCATTTTGAAATACACTGGGTGACCATTGAGAGGAGAGGCTCAGTGTTATCACAGATAGTGCCACCTGTACCCTTGGTCGGATTTACAACTGAGGTTAGCAACAGGGGAAGTCACATCAGCTGAATTTAGTAAATATCTCTCTTTGTTTGTGGAGTTTCTTTAGAGTCTTTTTTCCCCCTTTTGGCATTCTGAGTCAATTTCCAACAAGGATGTTCTGGTTGTTAGTCTTGAGACTTGTGTGCACTGTACCTGCATTCACCAGGACAGAGAGGAACGCCATAAGAAGTACTGATGTGGGCAAAAATGTGATGTTCCAGTACTCAGTGTGTACCAGTACAATTCAAGCACTGCCTGTGACTTTTAAGAAAATATGAGAAACTGTGTGTTTACTCGTGTGTGTGTGTGTGTGTGTGTGTGTGTGTGTGTGGGGGTGCGATGTGCACGTCGTTGCATGCCTTTGCATGCATGCATACTGTCCAGCAGAGCTTTGCTACTCTAGCTACTTTGTGTTTGATTGCATTGCGGACGACATGAGTTTGAAGCCGTATGCAGTCTGTCAATGCAAGCTGGTGAGCTGGCACAGTGTGAATATGACTAATAGCTTAGTGTATAATATAGCCAGAGTGAGAGAAGGAGGTGGGGGTGGGGGGATCTAGTTGGTTGTAAAACTACAACCCCAACTGTGAGACACAGATTTTGTGTGTCACAGTCACATGCCCTAGAAAGATTGCATGTGTTTTGTGTACCTTATGGACTATGCATCTTTGTCCTTGCAATTGCATACAGGCTTATACGTGTGTTTGTGTGAAGTCATTGTTCGTACGTGTTGGTAACTGTGATGGATATCCACCGATGTGTGTTACGGGTGGGGAAAAAAAAGATTTTACGATTATGAAATAGATTTTTTTAATCCCAGAATCAATATATATTTGCTTCATTTGAGTCTATGCGGAGGTAGAAGGAAGTTACCGCTATTATTGTTGTAGTCAGAGTAACGTGACGTCATATCCATTGTGTATCCGTCACTCAAAACAAACAGTAGCCGGCCGCAGCGAGGAAGTCGGCAGAGGGTTCATGTCGATACTACCTGCATCCTCACATTTTGAATTCAATGTGGTAAACACTACACATCCAGTAAAGTATGGAAACACTTTGGGGTTCACACATTGCCAGGAAAAGCAGAGCTGTCATCATGGCTAAAGCTGCATGCTAACTCTGTCGTGGACAGGAAACGTTATCGTATTGCGGTAACAAGCCAGCCGTCACTCGCATCTCCGCTGTCAAATCGGCCGACGCTACAACGGTAGAGCACTTTGTTTTTTGTGTTGCTGGAAAAAATGTAATTAATAACCGACAATGACTGATATATTTGACTTCAGGACATCTCTGACTACACACTTGCTGAAAATCAAACATTTTAATGTATTGATTTAGATATTTTTCAAATTAAAAGTCCCTAGAAGTGCATGATTCAACTTTTCCCCCATGGTCTAGTGTTAAAAAAGTTAAAAGTCGCAATAAATCATAATATTGAATAGCAATACTTAAAAATCGCAATACATATCGAATCAGCACCCAAGTATCGCGATAGTATCGAATCAGGATATAGGTGTGTCGTCCCAGCCCTCATGCACAACGGCTTATACGTGTGTTTGTATGAAGTCAATGTTCGTACACACCAATGTGTGTGTGTCGACGGAGTCGAAGTGAGCTGTCTGTATTTTTTATTCTAAATGTTTCTGCTGCCTGGTCCGCTGCCTATCTTGTATTGTTACTGCACTGAAGGTTGAATCTGTGTCTTTATACGTGTGTGTGTGTGTGTGTCTGAGGAAGTGTGTATGTGTGTGTGTGTGTGCGCTTGCTGGTCTCATGCTGAGAGGCTCTGCTTGCTCTGCACACAGCTCTTTGTATGTGTGCTCTCCTCTGCTCTGTTTGGATTGCTTTTCTGTGTGCCCTTGTTGCTTTTGTGTGTGTGTGTGTCTGTGTGTGTCTGTGTGTGTGCGTGTCTATGACTGTTTGTGGTGGCTTTTGTGTGTGTGTAGTTGTATGTGTGTGCACAATTCTGAGAGTGCTTGTGTGCACGTGTGTGAGTGTTTTTGTGTGTGAGTTTCGGCGTTGGTGTGTGCTTTGTTGCTCCCCTTTCCTCTCCCTCTCTCTCTCTGTTTCTCTTCCTCTCCTTCCAGAATAGAGGGGCCATCAATCAGAGGCAAGGGGGATAGAGGAAGGGAGGGGAGGAAGAGGAGGAGGCGAAGAGGAGGAGAGGAGTTGGCTCGGTGCCAGGGAAGAGGAGCTGGCTCGCTGCCCAGAGGAGAGAGAGAGAGAGAGAGATAGAGAGAGAGTGAGAGAGAGAGAGAGAAAGAGGGCGAAGAGAGGAAAACAAGACTGAGCAAGAAAAGAAAAGAGACGGAGGGTGGAGGGAGATTGTGTGAGAGAAGCAGGGCAGAGAGATAGAGCAAGAAGGAGAGAGAATGAGAAGGAGGGCAGAGAGGGAGAGCAAAAGAGCAAGGCCAAGTGCACTGAGGGAAAACAGAGGGACAGAGAGAGAGAGATACTGTGGAAGTGGAAAAATGAGCCAGCAGAATGGAGAAAGAAGAAGGCTGATTGCACGGAGAGAAAGAGGAAAGAGAGGAGGAGGAGGAGGAGGAGGTGTGGAGGGTTGAAGGAGAGGAAGCAGGAATGGCTGTTTTCATTGAACAGCTCTGTGCCTGCAACCCCAATCAGTGGGTGATTAGTGCGTCATTGGCTACAAATATTTACCTTAAACTGTTCACAGAGGGGAGAGCAGGACAATTAGAAGGCAGGGGACAGAGATAAGCTCCGTGGATCGTGTGCGTGTGTGTGTGTGTGTGTGTGTGTGATCTGTTAACACCCTCTGACTCTTGGAAATAAATGAGGGTATTCTGCAGCACATGCAGCGCACACACACTGTGAGGCATTGTAACATACAATATGACCCAAATCACTCCATGGCATGCACACTACTCTTTGATTATTAAAGTAGCTACACTTGTCAGCGATGACGCAAAATGACGATGATTCATATTGTAAGTGTTTGAAATCTCAGTTTACTACTCAGCATAGAGTGAACTATTGAGTGTTGTGGCTGCAGCTAAGGATTGTTTTCATTATCTTTTTTTGTTCTTGATTAATCGTTTGGTCTATAAACTGTCAGAAAATAGTGAAAAATGCTGTCACCATTTCATAAAGCTTAAAGCCAAATATTGAGATTAATATATCACATAAACGAAAACAGCAAATACTTACAACTTGGATGTTGGAACTAGATCTAACAATGTTGGTATTTTCTGCTTGAAAATGACGTGATGATTAAAATAGTTATCATTATTTTTTTTGTTGACTCAGTAATCAATATAATTGGCTAATGTTTTTGTAACTCTAATTTAGTGTTTATTAAATAGGAAATAGAGGAGTGAACCAAGGAGGGTGAAAAGAGGAGATGTCACGCGTCATCATTGTGTCACATGCGCAGTCTGCACTCGCTGAAATTGAGCCAATAGCAACACACGACCACAGCTCAAGTTACACTGCGCATGTGTAATACCCCCACAGCTCAAGAAGGGTGTCCCAACCTCTTTCAATAAGCCTTGCATTGAACAAGGAAGTCATTTTGGACAAATCTCATGACTGCAGTGCATACACATTATTTATGTACATATTGAATTATGCATCATGATTGCATTACATTGAACACATTTTTTAGGCATTTTTATTAGGGATGCAGCGATATTGGGCCGATACTGACTCAAATAGGTGGATCGGGTAGCGGTGACAATGTTGGCCAATCTATTCAATTTAATTTGATGTTTATTTACTATATACATTACATACTGGAATTTTAATTCCTGTTTAAGTTTTGACCAATTTGTTGCTACATTAAAAAAGGTTTACACCTGAATTTTGAAGATTTTTTTTACCGTGTTGCTGGTGTACGATTTATTATTGTAATAAATAACAATTCAATGAATGTACCTGTATTTATTTGTTACATTTTATTTTACAAAGTTAGGAAAGCGATATCGGGACTAAAAAAGTCGCATCGGTGCATCCCTAATTTTTATTTATCCAGGGCAACTTGAGCGCAACAGTGGAATATGCCAAACTTTCTGCATCACTAATGACCAACTAGTCATAGGAAGTGTAAAGGTCAGAGCCGCAACACTTCCTGTCATCACAAAACTATTTCGTATAACCTTCTTTCTTTCAAGGTAAAGTTGACTGAGCATGCATCCTTTTTTTTCCGTCAACATCATGCATCACATTTTCTCTGTGGCACACGTTCACTGTGGAGTCGCCTGTTACAACTGGAGTCCTCTGCGCGTTGGAGGTTAAGTGCTTTGCTCAACCGTTGCTCAACCGTTGCTCACTCTGTCCCCCAAACTACTTCCAAGGATTCAAACCAGCAACTACTCCGGTAACAAGCCGGAGAGAAGTGCTAGGATTTAGAAACAGAATAGGAGCTAAGAGATATGGCAGAGATTTTTTGTTGAGAGCAATTAGAGTGAGTAGAGGAGTGGGGTATCGCACACACACAGGCCCCCTCCATAAAGCTGGCTCGCTCAGCCGTAGTGGGACTCGGAGGCTGGCACAGCTGGCAGTGCCCGAGCACACTGGGCACCGTCTCCCTCCTCCCGTGCCAATCTCAACCCACGCCCGTCACATTCAAATTCACCGAGCTTTATTGGCAAGATGAACGCGGCCACTGTTGCTTGCCATCGTGCTGGGAGACCAAATACAATGCTGATCTTTCACAGGGAGGTGTCTTCCCCGATGTTCTAGTTCCAGTTCACTTTAGTGTCACGAGTGAATAGTGAACAAGGAAAAACGTGAGCTTGTTTTCTGTCAATTCATCCCTCCTTTTGAGCTCGTCTGCAGTCCTGGTTTTGATTAGAGGGCATTACATATGAACTTATATGCATCTATATTTTTTCTAATAACGCAGAATATCAACCTTGTTGTGTCTTAATATTGACAGAATATGAAGCCAAAAAGATAAGAAGAGATTTGTGGTCTTTTTATTTACTTATAGCCTAATAACATTAGACACTGTCTGTCCACACACCGTTAAATATGTTTCTGTTTCGTCATGTAAACAAACCACGTACCTATCAGCTGTGCGGTCAAGATCAGACTAGAGATGTAACCGCTTAAAAGATGGGTGAGTAGTACTTGCTCTCTTCCAACGTTTGTGTTTTTTGAACAGAAAACACAGGTTTTATACTGCGATATTTCCTGAAAATGACATACAATACAGCCAACAGTAGCCTACGTAAACTCCCTTATACCTTATTTAGGTGTTTGTAGTGAAAGAGGAGGTATCATACAGATAACGCCTCATTTCAACTTCACAAATCAGCCGTTCCTCGTCCGTTGCGGTGCTTTCGAAGCAGTTCAATCAAGTTAGTATGCTTGCTTGCATTGCATTCTGTTTGGTGGGTGCAATGTAGGCTACATGCATCCCAATACATTAGACCTCTCTGCGTTGTACACATTACATTCCCTCTAGATTGTTTTTTGTGAACCCCCAACCCTTAAAGTTCAAATTGCGCCTATGCATATATCACTTTTTACCTCTTACAAGCCTGCCAATATGCTGCAGTTACACAACACAGGATGTCTTGTCATTCCAAGCATTTGAAAGAAAATAGCCCGGGGGTAGATCTTACTCTAATAAGACCCCCCTCCCTCTAAAACAAGCTTTGTCTTTGTCAGACGCTGGCTCATTATTTAAAGAAAATTCCACGTGCAGCACAACCGCTGTTACCCCGTCAGTCTGGGATGTCTTATTTTGCGAGCGAGTGTTATTATTTTCTTCTCTAGTGTACCTGTCTACCCACCTATCTTGTCTATTTCTACTTCAGTTAGTCATTTTCTACATTTCCTCGAATGGCTTTTTGACAGCCTTCACAGAACAGGCAGGAACGTGTTGCGTTGGCGCCGTGGGTTAAACATGTGGGTGGAGAGGGAGCAGTAGCAATAGTGATTGCAAAGTAAGTGTTTAGGAGAATGAGTTTTTTTTTCCAGTCAAGAAAAATTTTGAATTACGCCTCTTACGCAAAGTACAACTTTTGTCTCTGCGTCACATTTCTGGTCGACTGAGCCGAGTGTTGGTGTAGAAATTGGTTCCTTGTACTCTGATGGATTTCTTCCTGACTGACATTTCAATGCAGGTGCAAAACGTCGGGTCAAAAAAAAAAGAATTCATTACTGTGACAACAAATATGACCTTTACTTTGTATGTTTAAACTCGGTAACAGTTTATAATAACCATCATTTATAAATGGTAAAAAGTTAATTAAACCTAGTTAATAGTTATTTTAATGTTAACAAACTATGAAATGATAATAAATAATGTTTACTAACTAGTAGTAATGTTATAATTTGTTATTTTAAGTTAAAAGTTGCACACATTATAACATTTTATATATAATTTATAATTATATACTATATAATTTGTTAATGATTAAGATATTATTTGTAAAACTTAAAGAAAGTTTGTAAAACTTAGAAACATTATATAGATAGAACACTTTGTTAATGGTTAATAATTGGTTTGTAAACAGTCTATAAACATTATTTGGATGGCTATTATAAAGTCTCAACTGATGATTATAAGACCTTGTTAAGTGGTTAATAAATACTTTGTAAAGCATCTATAAACATTATTTAGATAGATAGTTAATACTCTGTCAATGGTTAATAATTGGTTCCTGGTCCATCTATCTACGTAACGTTTATAAATGTTTTACAAACAATTTCTTAAAGGTTTGCAAAACATTTGGTAATCACTAACCAATGCCTAATATAGTATATAAAATGTTAATAAACATTTTATTGATGTAATCGGAATGTAATTGTTATCGTCTCTTATCAGCTATGATACAATATAGAATTTATACACTAATTATTTCATATTACACAAACTACTGATAAAATAACAGAAATTATAGCATTACTAATAATTAGTAAACATTATTAATTATCATTTCATCGATTGTTAACAGTAAAATAACTATTAATTAAGTTTAATCAATTTACCATTTATAAATGATGGTTATTATAAAGTGTTACCGTAGAAACCACACGACAACAGTTTGGAAATTCAGTGCCCATTTCTTTTGCAGAAACTACCACCTGCTGCAACTTCCTGTATTTAAACCATTTTCTTTGTTTAGTTCCCTGCCATTCAAATGCTGCTCTTGTGTTTTTCCAGTGTTTTCATATCCATTTACTCGTGCGTTTGGTAACACAGACACACACACACACACACACACAC
>CAKAOI010027045.1:0-30515 GCA_916701655.1 Sebastiscus albofasciatus
TGGATTGTAATAGTACTTTGGTGTCATTACCAATAAAAGATAAATGATAAATGAGTGAACCGTAGTTGAGTTGACTGGAAGTTTCATCTCACATTGGCAAAATTTTTACAGAAACTGCATTTCAAAAAATTAAAAACACGTATTTTGTAAACCCTTTGCTTTACCTCTCGCGCCTGCTTCCACTTCCATTGCACCTCCTAACCATGGCCCAACCTGGGACCAGTGGGCTACATCCAGGTCTGAGAAGAGAAGCCAATGTTTTCACCTTATGAAAGTTAATAACTTTTCTGGTCGCCTGTAAATGTCTTATTCAGCATTCGGATATACTTAGCTCCATCCTCTCATTTTACCTCTGGTTGCAAAAATACAACATGGCGTTGGCCAAATACCAACATGCCAAACTCAAGGCTTCAAGACGGCAGCCCAAAAACCAATGGGTGATATCACGGGGACTACGTCCACTTCTTATGTACAGTCTACGCCTGGACCCAAGTCAGACAGGGTCCAAATAACATTAAGTCTAATTTGGTCTGGTGGTGCCAATATGTCTAATATTGAATCTAAGTGGGCTCCATTTCAGCTCTTAACAGGTAATGCCATAATCATCGCAGGAGATAAATGTGTTTGTTGAGGCACTGTGAAGTGCAGTCATAATGGCAGCTATATCTGACCACGGCTTCTTGTTGATGGCCCATTGTCATGCTGCCAGTGTTGGTGTTACCTCTCTACTTGGGTCTGTTTGATTCTTTGGAATTATCCTCAAAAGTGTTTGTATCAGATTTGATTGTCCTTGAGTCTTTTGTTAGAAAATGACTCCATGCACATTGGTTTAGTGTAGGTTTTCATTGGGTTGGTTTAGGTGCAATTAATCCAGCAGTTTCAATCTGGTCTGAAAATGTAGATCCCCTTCATGCATTGTGCTGTAAAGCTATCCAGCTGATTTGCTGTTGTCCATTTTCACAATTTAGTGAAAAAACAATTAGATTGAGTCCAAAATGTCCCTTCTATTTTTTGTGCTGTAAAGCAATACAGTACATTTCCTTATTTTCCAATTTTATGATTTAGTGAAAAAATGGTTTGGGCCCTCTTCCTGTTTTGTGCCAAAAAACATCCAGCAGTCCCGTTTTCCAACATCAGGATGTTGCAAACAGTCAGATAAGGTCCAAAATTTTGCGGCCTAACTTTTTAGTGTTGTTAAGCAATCTACCAGATTTACTCTTCCTGATTTAGTGGTAACAATGGAATCAGGTTTGCAATTGTATTGCCTCTACCTGTTTTGTGATGTAAAGCAATTTGGCAGATTTCTTGTTTTTGACCATTTAGCAGCAAACACTAAGAACGGATCCAACATTTTGGAACCTCTTGCTTTTTTGTGCTGTAAAGTAGTGCAACAGGTTCACTGTTATCCAAATTCACATCAGATCTTCTCCAACAATTAAGACCGTCTTCCTGCTTTGTGCTCTAAAGAAAATTTACTGACAAACAGTCAGATTGGGTCCAACATTTCTGACCCTCTTTCCACTTTGTGCTGTAAAGAAATACAGCAGTACAATTGCACAATTTAGCAGAAAACGATGATTTGGACATAAGCATCTGCCAAACTAACACATGTTAATCAATCCAGCAGATGCCCTGTTTCCAGTTTAGTGATGAACAACATAAAATCCCTCACAGTAACAATAAGTCTTCTGCAAAAGCCTTACTTGGTTGAGCGATAATGTCTCATAATTAATGAAGAAAGAATCAATTGCTGTTAGAAGGCTCAAAACCCACTATTCTCACATTGACATTCGATCTATCAACTGCAGTCATCAATTATCCATGTTAGTCTGCCAACCTGCGTAGACCTGCTTTTCCAAAGAATTGCACAGATCAATTTATGACAGTGTTCGACCTCTAATACGGGCAGTCGTAATTGGATTCGCAATGGTCAGAAAATAGAAATTTTAGCTTCAAACATCTCCATTAATATTTTTCTTTCGATGTAGATAAAAATTAAACATTTATCACCCATAAAAATGACTTCCCTGATCATTCACAGCTTCCAACTTGAAT
The DNA here is from genome assembly GCA_916701655.1 of Sebastiscus albofasciatus. Classification (NCBI taxonomy): domain Eukaryota; kingdom Metazoa; phylum Chordata; class Actinopteri; order Perciformes; family Sebastidae; genus Sebastiscus; species Sebastiscus albofasciatus. The sequence continues at coordinate 2,056 of CAKAOI010027045.1, forward strand.
CAATTATCAAATATTGGTGTTTAACAGGTAAGTAATATAACAGACTATTGTTCTCACTTTGGCCTATGAGTGAAATATGAAACACTGCATAAGAACTGGATGATTCAGGGTCTCTCCGAGTCGTAGCTGCCAACTTTTCGACAGCTCCCACTTTCCAATTACATGCAGGAAACTCCATAATACATAGAAGAGATCACGAGATGGTCACACTCTGCTTCACTGTACTATGAAACCGGCCAGTGGTGGGAAATTTAATCTATAAGGAACATTTCAATTTTCCCACCATTAGTTTCCGGAGATTTTAATTAAGCATAAGCCATTAATCTCCATTTTTCCCCATTTCTCCGCTGTCCCTCGTTACACTCTGTGAGCTCAGTCAGTGTGCTGCATAACAACCAGCATGCAGAGGATATGCAAACACAATCTTTCGGTGCATTAGTTTCAGAACACACGTCTGATGTAGTGTTAATATTGTGTGGCGGTGCGGTTTCACTGCAGTAAATGTCCTACACCATTCTGAGCTGCAAATGCCCGCACAACAGGAGCTTTTGTTATTTTTCACTCTGTAATAAGACAAAAAAAAAGACTTAGATTAAGATTAATAATGATGCAAAGCTTGACTACTTAAGGAGTGAATGAATAAATTATAAATACTTCTATTTGCATATCTGGTCATCTGCATGACCCATGTAGGTGGGATGGGTCAAGGGATAATTCAGATGCATTAACGAACACTAAATCAATAATTTAGACGTGATAAATGTGTCTGCTAAAAAATAATGATTAAATATATAGAGCCAAAAGTGAAACGGTCTGTCTTCAGTGGCTTTTAGCAAACCCGAACAAAACACTTTTTAACGTGCATCTGTAATAAATCAAATATTTCATACGCCCTTTTGCCTCCAAGTACAAAACTCCCAAAAGATTCTACTCTACTGACTTCCCTCTTGGTTGGTAAATCCAGCAACCTATTCCACAAGCTCCCCATGTTAGTCTTCCATCTATACTGACCGGAGTCCCACCCATATCTTCACTACTGAAAAGATGAACCATCTGTCATTCAAACTCTTGCCGTAGTCAGTCAGGAGAAGAATGAAAACATCTTTTCCATCGCGAAAAGCCTTCAGTGCCGTTCTTTGCTCTTCGTTCAATGAAGAAATACTCTCCAGTTCTGATATAACTGATGCTATTGCAGCAGCTACGCTAACCTCTTCAGGAGCCGCCATTGTTGTTTAGAACAAACAGTCGCCTTTCCGTGTCATCTCACACATACCTAATAATCCACGCCCGTAGCTGCCAGTAGCTCCTCTCAGGACGCTGATTGGCCCGTGCTCTGGCTTGCTGGACACAAACGCATTATTTGAAGCCTGACAAGATGGATTTTTGTGTGATATGTGATCCCACAATTCTTATGCGATCTCGTGATATTGCGAGAATCCAACTGCCGTGCCCGGTAATTAGCCAAGGATGGAAGGACTTTGACATATGCCATAAATTCATCGTACTAAGTGCTGTCAAACTGCTGCATGGTATATTAAAGCGGCAGTAGGCAGATTATTTTTTACATCATTGGGCAAAAATTCCCTAATAATCTTTCAGCATATTGTATTCAAGTGTTCTGAGAGATAACTAGACTTCTGCACCTCAAAATGGCTCTGTTTTCAAGCTTTAAAAAAATCTAAGATTTTGGCCAATCACAGGTCATTTCATTGAGAGCGTTCCTATTGGCTGTTCGTTGAACGGAGGCAGCTGTCAATCACTCGCAAACTCCGATCAAACAAAATGTCAATTAATATTCTGTTACTGTAATGCCTATTTCTCACCTCAACTGTTTTTAGAAACATCTTGTAGTTTACTGTTTAGCTGTAAAATGAGAAAGTTTGCTCCGGCTGGTGGGCGGTGCTCAGTATTTCCTCAACTGATCTCAACATGGCTGCACAAACTTTCTCATTTTACAGCTAAACAGTGCACTACAAGATGTTTCTGAAAACATTTGACGCCAGAAATAGGCATTAGAGTATCAGAATATTGATTCATATTTGATCAGCGCTGCCTGGTTTGACCGTTTCATCAGAGTTTGTGAGTGATTGACAGCTGCTCAGAGACAGCAAGGCTCCAGCTCGGCTCTGATTGGTTGTTTTCCTCCGGTCTGTGAAATCTTGCAGATGCCTTTAGGAGCAATGGATGAAACAGAGGCACATGATATTTTCCAGATTACCTGTCTCACGCACTACTGTCAGGATATAGTGACCGTTTTATGAAAATAACTTTTTTTGAATCAGATTTGCTCCAACCTGCCTACTCCAGCTTTAATTGTTTAAGTTCTCTCAGATAAATGTGCATCAAACTTTTATGGAATTTGTATTTTTGCATTATGATGACTATTAACTCAAAGGTCAGCTTTCATTTTTACAACCTCATTCCTCTTCGTAACAATACCAGGACAACGTCTCGTCGTGAATAATGCGTATTCCTCCGCCGACCGTGCCTTCGCGATGCTGATGTTTTTCCAATTATCTTACGAGCTGTAATTCTCTGGTGCTGCAGCTCGGGCTGGAAGTTATTAAAAAAAAACATGATGGTGGGGGGCGGGGGGAGTTGATTCACAGACTTTATTTTCTCATTCTGGGCCAGCAACAGGGTTTAATATGATATTGCTCTCAATCTCGGGAGCAAATCTTCTCTCTCATAAAAAATCAATACCTTGCCTTTTTTTTCCTCCACGCTTTTAATTCTCTTGCCTTCTCCTTTTTTCTCTGCCGCAACCTCTGCTGCTCCTCTTCTCCGTCCCGTCGCCCTCTTTCCGATTCAGAAGACAGGGCGGCGGAGTGATCTCATGCACTTCAATGGAAACTCTCTCTCCCTCTCTCTGCAGTGTAATCAGTGTTCCGCGACTCTCCACCCAAGCTGACCCTTCCTATCTCCTCCCTGAGTAATGGGGTCCAGCCTGAGCTCTCTGGTGACCTGAGGGGCCCCTCGACCCTCCCTTTCCTCTCCGCCTCCTCACACCTCTCTCTCTCTCTCTTTCTCTCTTCCTCTCTCTCGGCGGCCAATTAAAAAGCAGTGACAGCAGTGACAGGGGCCCCCGCTGGCGCGAGTGATTGGACGAGCCCCAGCCTGCTCCCGGGCCGCGTCGAGAGTCGGAGGCTCGTCCGTCTCCTTTGATCTCCACCGACTTCCCCGTGTCCAATAAATCATTTTCTCAGCGAGCGGAGCCTCTTTGACCGAGGCAATCAAGAAATCCCACTCTATCTGCCGCTGATATCAAAGCCAGCTTTTGCCGTTAAACATTAAATGGTGATTTTGAGATGACCCCGGGATAGGCCGCTCGGTGGGCAGAGTCAGACGTGATTTATTATATGTGTGTGTGTGTGTGAGTGAGAGAGGAAGAGACCCACAGGACAGAGCAATCACACAGAGGAAAAGACATCCAGCCACACCTGCGCCAACGAGATTAGTTGTCATTTTACAGCATTTTCAGGGAATTCTAGATTACATCCCCAATATGTCGAGCAATGCAATTGTAAATATCCAGGAGAGTAGAGTGTCCTTAGTTCCAATAGAGGGAGCAGCTGGCCCAGGCAGAGCCTTCTGTTCCTGTCCTGTCCTCCCAGAGGCCTCGACCACTTCACCTTCATCTGAGAGGAGCCACAACGAATGACTTAGTATTGATTTGAGTTATTGGAAATCCTTTCTCCTGAAGAAATAATCCCCATAAATACATCTGACAGTGTGTATTGTGGATTTTTCAGAGTAGCCAGGACGTTATTTCTGGAAAGAAAGATTATATTATATTGATTTTTTTTTAAGATGTCATTTATACTTTTGTGTGGCCAACGTTTTATTAGATTTCCACCACTCACGCAGAATGGCTCAATACGTATTTATACAATTGATTGACATATAAACAGTGGCTAAGAAAAAAATATATTAAAATTATATATATATTTATATATATATAAATTTTTTTTCAGAATTTAGTCAGTGGTCCTACGCTTCAACTATGACGCTCTAGGTACCCCTCTAGCATCAGTGTTGGACGTGTCAGGTACGGCGTGTCAGTTTCTGCTTGTTACATGCATAGTGTATTTTCAAAATAAAGTTACAACGCTGGTTGGTTTACTTATTCTTTAGGGTTACTTTCGCAACAAAACTACATAGTTAGGTTTAGGCAACAGAAGTATTTTGTTAGGTTTGGAAAAGATCATGGTTTATGGTAAAATATGAATGTTTGTTATGTAAAATAACTGCATTTGTTACCTAACTGGCTTTAGTGAAGTCCAAAAATAGTAAAACTATGGTAAATAGTGTTGCTACGTTGACTTGGTTTCACATGGGACACAAATATGAACGTCTCCTGGGTGAAATTCTTGTTTTTTTTTTACCCATCCATCCTGAATACAGCATATTTGTTGTTCACAATGTAGCATTATCAGGGAAAAAGAGGTGCGTCGATAGCGAGATGACTGCGTCCTTTCAGATTTTAACGTGTCAGAGACGCATGACCCATATCTAGCAACATCACTGATATCATCCAAAGGAAAAACTTAGTATCCCAGGATGAAAACAACACCATTTAGGTGGAGAAAGTCAATCATAGCACATTAACTGGACCAACAGTGAAAAATATCCTCCATTATGAAGACACTCTGATGGAAAAGCACACTGTGTGAAAATAGAGCCACAAGCTCCGTCACGACAACTCCAACGCACCCTCTCTGCTCTCATCACCTCATCTAACAGCGGGTCCATGACCTCTCTATCCATCACACTGACTTTACCAAGCACACACAGCATGTAAACACACACTTTAAAGTTTATTATTTTGCCACTAGGCACAGATGAGTGCACACACGAGCGTTTATGAGACACATTTGCCGCCACTGGTGCTTCCACATGTAAACACATGTACACTTTCAAGTGTATTTACATAACAACTCACGCATTTAGGCGATTAAACACACACCCCAAACATGTAAGCTACATTACCAGCGTCTGCTTGGATCTCTCCCAGTCAATAGCAGCAAATCCCCCTCACAGCTTTTAATCAGATGGGCGACTATCGGAGCTTAGCTAATGAATGCACTGGGATAATATAATCTCAATAATCTCTATGAAGCCTCTAATTGAACCATATGCTAAATGTGATGTATGACTTCATTAAGAGCTGATGTCTTCTTTTATGTGATGCTGTTAGTGACCTTGACTGGCTTAGTGTGTCACCGTCGAGGCGAGGGTCCAATCCTGTTAAAGCTATTCAGTGGAGCTGGCACATCACGGCTGACTGCAGGATCAGTGGAGACGCCAAGTTGAAAGTGACGCTTCAAACTTGGACCGACTTCTGATAGCGGGAGGAAGGCAAGTACAGAACAAAGACTTCCTAGTGTAGTGGGTTCGTCGTGATGTCTCAAATACAGAAGAAGCACACACAATATAATGTGAGTAACCTGCTTTTGTCCAAGAATTATTCTATAATTAATTCAATCAACTCAATATAACCTAAAATGTTGAAAAATGTAGGAACTTTGTTGACTCTATATTATTAGCGCACTTTTATCCAAAGCAACTTACATTTTTCTTACACACAAATATTAAGACTTCAAGGACGTTTGACCAACCAGGGTTTGAAATGTCAGAAAATGACAGTCTGACCAGCTACGTATTAAAGGGGCCATATCGTGCTCACTTCCAGGTTCATACATGTATTTTGGGTTTCTATTAGAACATGTTTACATACTTTAGTGTTCAAACAAAACATTATTTTTCTCATACTGTCTGTCTGAATATACCTGTATTCACCCTCTGACTGAAACGCTCCGTTTTAGCGCCTGTCTCTTTAGAAAAAGCCCAGTCTGCTCGGATTGGCTTGTGAAGGTAGTTCTCATGGGACTTTCTCAAACCACGCCCTAAACCCTCTCCCTACTTCCTTCACTCTGTTTGCACTCTGTATATTGCATATTCGTTTTATTTTCAACACCGTGAACCCTTGCACATCTTCTCCGCTTGATACGAAACCATGGTTACGAAACCTTACGACAGTTTCCGTTGGAGAGAGGGAAGTTCGTCCCACAAAGTTGCCTTCCTCCTTTTTTCAGTTAATTTGATACATCATCAATTAAGGTGAATAAATGACAGAAGCTCCTTCAGGTTGTTTGTTTTATGGGCTCACAGGAGTTTGTTTGTAGTTGTTCTGCCTGGGATGTTGGGGTGGATGAGCTGCTCAGGAGCTTAATCAAGGAAAGTGTTTACAGGTTTGCCTCATTCTGTCCTCTTAGCAGAGAGAGGCTGGACTCTGTTAAGATGTAGGAAGATAGGTGAGATAGTTCTGCAATAAATGGCATTCGGTGTGCTCATTGGTATGCAGTGAGTGCCCCTAGATAGATTGAGATGTCAGCAGTAACTTAGAGATCTTGTATTAATGGTAATTTAATTATTTTTGTATGATTTGGATGCTTGTTCGTTTATAAGATACAATGCCATTCATTGCAGTAGGAGGAGAGAAGCGCTGGCAGCGTGCCGTGAGGCTGCAGTTTTCTTTTGTTTGGTGTTCTTTTGCTTCAGTTTAATTTAGTTTTATTGAAATTCCAGGATTTCATTTTTGCTCTTTGCTTCAGTAAACCTTTTGTTAATAAATGGCACTTTTTTTTTTTTCACTACTCCTGCCTATCAACCTGGTTCTTCAACATCCCTTTTTAACGTTTTCTGGTGCCAAACCACCTCATCTCTCCTTTATATGTGGTGGAGCTACAGCATGCAAGACAGTTGTTTTGTGTCCCTCTTTGCACATAGGTCTAGTCCTTTGCTAAACATCCTCAACTGGCTTTGTGGGCCAATAGTCCTGATGGTGGTGCTACAGCAAATGCAGACAATTTAAAACTTCATAACAAATCAGCCGTGCATGCTACAACTTTGCAAGCTCCACCAAAGTGTAGGTCCAAGTGAGCAGAAATGTTCAGATGCTTCAACATAGCAGGAATTATAAAGTCCATCACTAACAAATATCTGTAAAACTTATCTCCTCCCACATTTTTTACTCAATTGACACCAGACTTGCTGCCCATCAGACCGTCCTCCACAAACCACACAGTCAGATTTTTGACTTGTACACAGCTACTGAAATGTTCATGAAAATAGATGACAAAAATTGAGGTCACGGTAAATGTATATAGAGCGGTACATTTCCGAATTTTATCTCAAAAACTTTGTTTTTGACAGTATTTTGAATTGAATTTTGCCACAAAACAGTTTGTCCAAACTTGTTGAACCTCCTCACATTCCCACAGGCAATGATATAAAGTACTTTGATGAATATAACTTATTGTTTAACATTATAGGTGCAATGTACGTTCTCATTATCCAGTTATATTATATTAGTCTTATGTTGATGGTATGTGTATGTGCCTTTAAACTTATTATACCCCATCCTTTTAGGAGTATATTAACTGTAAATAAACATATGGCCTGGAAAAACAACTTTTTCACAAGCTGTTTTCAGCCCTGAGTGGCGTCTGCAGGGCTACATACAGCCCCAACAAGCAGCCTGAGAGGAAAATACCCAGGGCAAAACCAGTCAAAGCACATTCTGCTCTGTATATGTTTAGTGCTGAGGACAGCCTCATGTCTTCTACATTATAGTACATTGCACTTGAGATAAGAGACATGTTTCCTGAGACATGTTTCCTGAACATTCCCCATCGTGCCTTTTAGCCGCGCTCCGCTCTCTTGTTCCGAAGCTGCTCCGAGCCGCTTCTCAACGGCACACATCTCAAGTATCGGCCTGTATTTCTTCCCTGAACTGCTTTATTATTCATAAATATTGATTGAGATCAAAAGACTCTTACTTATTTCACTCTCTCAAAGATAGTACATGCACACTCATTCACACACGCACACACATATATATCTCCCAAGTATTTAATTTCACAATATTCATGCCCCCGGAATGAAAATCCATGTGTTGTTCTTTGGTGGTGTCAAATGCGATGTCAGATTCACACAAGCACTTTTCCCAAAAACTGCACGCATGAGTAAGTTCAAAGGCGTATGTTAGGTTAGTCAGCCAAAATGCGGAAGCAGGGAGGGGGGGGGGGTTATTAGCCCGCATTTTTGAATGTCTTCTCATGAATTAAATATGTAATCAGGCATGCAAACCTAGCCAGACAAATTTGGAGTTTTAACTTTGCTGAAACCGAGCCAGTAAAAACGAGGAAAAAAATGCCTGTTCAACGAATAAATTAGCATTATTAGAGGCACGGTTTATTAGGAAGTTATTTCCTTTCTTTCACTTGACTCTCAGTTAGTTAAGTATCACTGTAACAACAAAAGAGAGGCTGATACACTACTGCTGATATTCCATTTTCAACAGGGATTATAATGAACACAAAAACTCTGCTGTGTTATGCACAGCACTCATCCGGCACTTAAATGGCCTCGCTGTTCTTATTTTTTTTTTTTTAAATCATTGTGATTCACATAAAGCCAAACAGATGCTTTTAGCAATTGAATACTCTAACATTGTGGATACATAAACATGGCATTGTAAATATATATCTAGTATTAAAAAATAAAATAAAATGCTGTATCAGGAAGTGCTGTTAGTGCATAAAGATGTTTGGACTTTCAAACAATGGAAAATGTCAATTGCTATTATGTACAATTGATTCATACCGTGCCCGAGTACGATTCCCACCACAAGTCAAAGTTGATTTATTTGTCACGTAACTTCCGTACTTAAAGCTGAAGTAGGCGAGATGGGAGCAAACATGTTTACAAAAAGTTATTTTTATAAAACGGTCGCTATATCGTGACAGTAAACAAAAACAGGAAACAAAATCTGAAAAAAGTCATGTGCCTCTGTGTCCTCCGGTGCTCCTAATGACATCTGCAAGATTTCACAGACCGGAGGAAAACAAGCAGTCAGAGCTGATCTGAGGTCTGTTGTCCATCTGCTGTCTATGAGAGCTGGCTGTCAATCACTCGCAAACTCCAACCAAACAGTCAAACTAGGCAGCGCTGATCAAATATGAATCAATATAGTTACGTTAATGCCTATTTCTCTCCTCAAATGTTTTCAGAATCATCTTGTAGTGCACGGTTTAGCTGTAAAATGAGAAAGTTTGTGACACAGCCGCCATTGTGAACACTCTCTCTCTGAAATGACCTGTGATTAATCAAAGTCTCCCGTCACGGGCTAAAAACAGAGCCATGACGAGGTGCAGAAGTCTAGTTATCTCTCAGAACACTTGAATTACAATATGCTGAAAGGTTATTATGGAATTTTTGCCCAATGATGCCAAAAATATACTGCCTACTGCTACTTTAAGTCACAGCACTAACAGAGTTATTTTATTCCAAATCGTGATCTTTTCCTAAAGCTAACCAGGTCGTTTTTATCACATAACTTCCGTACATAAATTACGGCACTTCCGGTGTTATTTCAACTCAAACCAAGTCGATCTATTCCTAAACCTAGCAAGGTAGTTAAAAGACTGGAGCTGAAATTGACAAGTGTGTCACGTATTGCTGGACATTTGTAGGAAAAAGTACGAAAAATAGGTTGTTGAGGCGTGCCGAGCATCACGAAAAAAAACGAAATTCGTGTCTATGTACACAAATCAAATAGATTAAATTTCATGAATACTTTTCATTGTGTTGATTGCCATTGAGAGGCATTATTCTTTGTGTACCTCTATCTACTGGCTCCTGTTGGCATCTGTCCACTACATCACATCACTGAGGGTATGAGATCTCTTCTTCTCACCTCTCCACCTCCCTCACATATGTAACCACGATGACACACTCACTCCACCCGCGAGGGGCTGCGGTGACGTGTCTAAACCAAGCCATTACGTCGTCTTCCCAGATGTTCTCAAGCAAAGTCCGTCGGACTGATGCAGCAGCCTTTTTAATAAGCGCATCCGGCCGTTCCACTTCATTCCACTTTGAAGCAACCCACTCGATCTGAAGGGAATACGGCCGATGTTTGGCTGCGATATGTATTCCACGAGTATCTTACTGATGTGAGAGACAAGGTGCTGTTTGACTCAATCTTTTCCTTCGCACGGTTGGCAAATTCTCAGCCCTCCATGCGTGATGTAAAACAGCATGAATATAAAGTGTATGTGACCGTACTCCTCCATCTCTCTCCACCCCTTTCTCCTCCTATCGAATCTCTCTCCCGCACCGAAGAGGACTGACTGAATGCTTGCGCAAGCACTGAGCACATGAATGCTGATAAAGTGGGTCAGGAAAGTATACAGTTGGTACATTTCTGCAGCATAACCTGTTTGGCTTAAGGCAAGTTGTGTGTGTGTGTGTGTGTGAGAGAGAGAGAGGGAATGGGTGGTGGTGGTGGTGGTTAAATCTCCTTCAACGGCAACAGTAAAAATCAATAAGGGGGAGTTTGGCTGTCAGAGCCAATGACTGGATGATTTAGCTCAATAGGCAGATCAATGCCGCAACTTATAATCATTGTATTTCTCGCCAATAAATGTCTTTCCTAATCATCATCGGGAGGTGGAGGAGAGTCGGAAGAGGAGGTGGATGAGGAGAAGGTGAGAGAAAGAGACTCGCATGCAGTCATCAGACGTTGTAGTGCGGGAGAAGCCATGAATAATGTACTGCTTAAGCGCTGAGAGAGTTTGGTGTTCCTTAATGTTCCTTCTTCCAGAGTCTGACAGGGACCTGGATGACAAAGTTTCCGACTCAACATCACTTATACATGAATTAAAAGCAAACAATGCACTACATTTAAATGCAGGGTTTTCAATCGCAGGAGAACAGTAATGCAATCCTCGAGCAAACATGGCTGCGTGGTAGTGAATGTCTTTTCTGCTTCTTTCTGCCCGGAGAATGTGATGCGTTCCCTGCTCTGCATCGACAGCAGTTTATTTGTTGGGGATGAGCGTTGGGTGGTGTAAAAGAGTGCCACCTACAGACAGAGTCATCATAAGGAAATCTCTGGGAAGTATAGTTAGGCAGGCTGATCTCACAGACTGTGCTTAGCTATACTGAGGAAAAGTAATGCAATGTAATTTGGATATATCCCATGTAATCAATTCCTATGTAAGCCTCGTAATTGCACAGGTGACGTAGTATAAAGAGCAATAACATCCATGTAGGGAGGAGATTTAGTCACGTAACTTCCGTAGTTATTTTAATCGAAACGCTGACTTATTTGTCACGTTACTTCCGCACTTAAGTAACACCGCTTCCGTATTTATTTTGATCCAAATGTTGACTTATTTGTCACGTAACTTCCTTTAATAATGTCACTTTCGTAGTTATTTTAACCCAAATGCTGACTTATTTGTGTCGTAACTTCCGTTAATAACGTCACTTCCGTAGTTATTTTAATCCAAATGTTGACTTATTTGTCACGTAACTTCCGTACATAAGTGACATCACTTCACTAGTTATTTTAATCCAAATCACAATCTTTTCCTAAACCGAACTAAGTGGTTTAACACTACAGGGGCTTGCGTAGGCGCACTGATGGCTCACATTGCTGGATAGATAATAACAAAATACATAAGCCAACAATGACCTACTGCAAACAGAGATATTATAGGTTATCTTTGTATACACTGAGTAGAACAATCTCTGTCGGCTGGTAAGTTTCTATCATCTCATAGTATACATTCTAAAGAGTGGCATACTACAAGACAAACTCTCTTGTAAGCATTTCAGTGTTGCAGCTTCCTGTGATGATGTTCAGTTTCTCAGAGGTCAGTTTTTCAGTCCAGCGACAGAAATGAGAAAACAAAGTCGGCATTTTGAAATATTTTGTGCTTGACCTTCCCCAAAACAAGTGTCCGCAAAACAATTTCCTCAGGCCTCATGGGAAAAACAGATTTTCCAAAGAAAAACTCATTAATAAGACGGGCATCTTTCTGCACAACTCAACAGCTTAGTCCATAAGAATATTTGGAAGCAGCTTAAAAAAAAATCCTCCTCAATGGATTAAATAAAAAAGAAATCTGTTGTTTTTTTCTATGCCATGGTAAAAGGGTATTAAACGCACCCCACCCACAACACACACACACACACACAAGCCCCGATCACTCTCGTCCACCCCCTGCGTAGATTGAAATGTCAGCAACTGCTACAGTCCATGTTGGAGCCCCGGCTCAGGATTAATGTACATATGGGAAACAATGGAGCGTTCACACTCCTCACTCAGGCCGATTCTCCTCATCCCCTCCTACTACAGCTGCCGTGGGACGCGTGCAGAGACAAACACTTTGATGTACAAAGAGAAGGGGCAGAGAGGAGAGAGAGAAAGAAAGAGTTTAACAGCCTTTCATGTCGCTCCCTCCCCACATTTTTGCCTTAAACAAGCCACTGAAGCCAGGCACATCTCCAAGGTTTGTGGTGGTGTTGGTGGTTAGGCCTATTGTTTCATCTTCTTTTTTCTTTTCCTTTCCCCCCCGAGGTGCTGTTTCTAATGACTGAGATTTTTCTTTATCTTTAGTGTTTTTGTGCCAATCTTTTGGATAAGAAGTTCAGAGAGCTCAGTATACTAGCTGCTGGCAGCACTGATTTATAGGTCAGCGCTACTAAAACTGAGATGTGCATTTACAATACAGTTACCTACTTTATGATCGGAGTTTATTTCTAACATCGTATCAAAGAATGGGGATTGCTGCTGTAATGATTAATGATTAATTTCATCACTAAAAGAATATAATTGTCAACCATTTGTGATAAATAATAGATGGTTTAAGTCATTTTTAAAGTAAGAATGTCAAACTTTATCTGGTTGCTGTGTCTTCAATCTGACGGATAGGAGCTTTTCTCTGTTTGACATGACTGGAAATTGAATCAATTTGAGTGTTTGTCAAATATTTCTGTGTGTCTCAGACTAATCAAGCACGATGTGACGATGCCAACTTGGGCTCTGGGGACCTCCTGATGGTCATTTTTCACTTTTAAAATCTTATATAGTAAATATTTTAGGGCTGTCGATCGATTAAATATTTATCGTGATTAATCGCACATTGTTTTTCTGATTAAAATGTACCTTAAAGGGAGATTTGTCAAGTATTCAATACTCTTATCAACATGGGAGTGGGCAGATATGCTGCTTTATGCAAATGTGTGTATATATTTATTATTGGAAATCAGTTTAAAACACAAAACAATGATAAATATTGTCCAGAAACCCTCACAGGTACTGCATTTAGCTTAAAAAATATGCTCAAATCATAACATGGCAAACTCAAGCCCAAACTCAAGCCCAATAGGCAACAACAGCTGTCAGTGTGTCAGTGTGCTGACTTGACTAGGACTTGCCCCAAACTGCATGTGATTATCATAAAGTGGGCATGTCTGTGAAGGGGAGACTCGTGGGTACCCATAGAACCCATTTACATTCACATATCTTGAGGTCAGAGGTCAAGGGACCCAACATTTTGTGCAAGATTGGAGCATTATTTAGCCTCCTTTATGATAAGCTAGTATGACATGGTTGGTACCAATAGATTCTTAGGTTTTATAGTTTCACATGATACAAGTATCTTCACTCTAGCTTTTAAACTGATGCTAGCAAAGGCATTAAAGATATAAGTGGCGTTAAAACAAATTTGCATTAAGGCATTATTATCACGTTAACTTTGACAGCCCTAAAAATATATATATTTATTTTTTTCTCCTATATTTAGCCATGCGATCTCTGGTAAAATGTATAACTTCTCAGAGACCAAAGGGTCTTTTTTTTCTTATTTTTCTTTACCAACAATCCAAATACACTACACTTTAACACCAACTGTGAGCCAAAAGTGAGAAAATCGCTGCAGCAACAACAATATGGTGGAAAGCCTGAAATCAGCAGATTGAAGGCTGTTAGGTACGGTATAGAAATTATTATCATTTTATAAAAAAATCAATACCCTCCCGAGCCTTATTTATATTTTCATTGTGGCCTTCACTTGAAAAAAATGTAACACCCTCCCCCTTAGATCACAAAACAAATACAACCACTCTCTGATTAGAATAAAGAGCAGCTAAATCAACTATTTTACAGGCTCCAGCTCTGTGGCTGCCACCCTTCTCTCCCCCCACCCTATTACAACAAACAGCCTAAAAATAAATGTGAATTAGATCAGATGACGTTGTAGCCTGATATGTATGAGATGAGACATCTAGCTGTCTGTCATAATTAAAGAATAGCATGATGCCGTGTTCCTGCAGACAGCTGACCCACAGCCTCATACCAGCACAGAGATGACCAAGTTAAAAAAAAAAGACTGTATCCCCTCCCAGTATATGGAGGACAGAACCTGCCAAAATCCAAAATAAATGAAAGAATAAATAAATAAATGAATGGAAGGAGGTGGAAGAAGCCTGTCAGTGGTTTAGCCTACAGCGTACCTAGCAGCCTGCTGCTCTACAGGAGGAGCTTTTATCACACTCTGCACAATGTGCGTCATGATCAATGTCCAAGGTGCTGATCCTGTGACCCCTGTGATATGTAAGATGTCTGACTGCCCGTCGGTCATGCTGATCAGCAGGATTCCCCACTGTACTGGTAATGGAGGAAAGGAACCTGCTAAAATAAAAAATGAATAAATTAAATAAATAAATGACTTGATAAATAAATAAATGTCATTAAATGTTGCAAAAATATTAAAATAAATATAGCAATTAATGAATTGATAAAATACCACATAAATTAATTGATTTTTCTGTTTTAATTTGCTTTTTTATTTATTTATATTTTTATTAATTAATTTACCTTTTATTTATTTATATATTTTTTTATTATTTTGTTATTTATTTTGTATTTATATTTTATTTATTCATTTATTTTTGCATTAAAACAGAAATATCAATTTATGTCAGATTGAATCAATTAATCAATGGCCGTATTTATTTTTAATATTATTTTTGCTATATTTAATGACATATTTATTTATTTATCAAGTCATTTATTTTTTATTTTGCCAGCTTCCGTCCTCCTTAACAGTACAGCGGGAACCCTGCTGATCAGGAAAAACAAATGAATAAATAAAAAATGAATGAATGAATGAATGAATAAAAAAATATATATATATATATATAAATAAATAAGAAAATAAGAAAAAATATATAAATAAATAAAAGGTAAATTAATAATTTATTTATCAATTAATTTATTTATTCATTAATTTATTTTTGATTTTGGCAGGTTCCGTCCTCCATACCAGTAGAGCGTGAACGCTGCTGATCAGCATGACCGACAGGTAGTCAGACATCTCACGCATCACAGGGGTCACAGGATCAGCACCTTGGACAGCGATCATGACGCACATTGTGCATTGAGTGTGATAAAAGCTCCTCCTGTAGAGCAGGAGGCTACGCTGTAGGCTGAACTACTGATTGGCTTCTTCAACCTTTATATCAAACTGAACTTCATATGACATCAGTGAAGTCTTCAGTTCAACGAAGCTTCGCGATCCACACTCCTCCTGGCAAATGAGCAATTTTGAAAGCTCTTTTCTATTTCCCCCAAGTCCGGTAAACTTCATTGTGCGTTAGAAGTGGTGGAATAGTTTTATATCGATGTGATGTGAAACGGACAGGCAGGTGATGCATGCAGGTCTGAATGATGACTAAGATAAGATAAGCAGTTATCGATCCAAAGACGGGAAATTCAGGTGCCAATAGGTTAATTAATTTCCTGAACTTTTAGAGCTATAGTCCAGTCTGCTCCATGTGAGTGCCGCTTTTTGATGGACAAGATGTTTGATGGAGCAGACGCATTATTTCTTGGCTTGCAAATGTTTGGATAAATTGCATTTAAAATGCATTACAGTACTGAATGAGGGCACTCCCCACATAGCACCCTCAGATACCGGATCTGACGGTGTGGCCTGATATTATGTGTCGTGACTGTCCGCCGTAGATAAACCAATTAGGCTACAAGAATCTGAAGCTGGGGACAAAGAACAAACTGTAAACAGCCACAGTCAACATGTTTCATTTCACTGATCAGAGGAATAAATGGTGACATGTGAGGCTGAACATCATATTATATTCAAACTTTGTAAGACACATTTAACTTGACTGTAGTTCAACTTCCTGTTAGAGATGACTTATTTTTCCCCTTGTTAAAGAAGGTCTGTTTGGGGAGATTTTCCTTATTCGAAGCAAAGGTCCAAAAGCCCCCAGAGGCAAATTTGTGATTTGTGATATCGGGCTATATAAATTAAATTGACTTGACTGACTGAAACGTTCCCACAAAGAAACATAAAAAAGCAATATACAATCAATGGTCACTATGGAAACTGTTCACAGTGAGGTCTGTGGATCATCCAGAGCAGGCCTATAATGGGGACACAGATTCTGGAAACAGATGTTGCTGGTCCTTTTTTCTATATGTCATATTTCAATTATGTCGACTTTACAAACACAATTCCATTCACCTCCACAGTATTGATGTCAGGCAGAAATCACAACAAATGGACAAATAAAACTGTTTATTACTACAAAACAAATCTGCATTGTTAGACATCAATAGTGGCCAGAAATGAGACCCAAAGTTATTTGGGTAAACTTACCCTGTAACTGATTAATCAAGACAATATGTGACAGACTCACTAAAACAAAAAGTGCAATAATCCTTAGTCGCAGCATTGGAGGCCAAGTTACTTTAATTTACTCATGTATGGTTTGATGAAGTCTTTACAATATGATGAGCCTCATTCAATTTATATGACAACATGGTTGTTAGACAGGTTAATTATTTTGTGGACTCATCAGATGTGTTTTTTTATACCCGTAGTTATGATTGAAATCATTTGACTTTTGGCTTTTCTACAACAATGGCCTCCCGTTCTGAAAAGTGAAGCCAACGCTGAAGTGCCTTAAACGTGCATTCTTTCTAGCAGCCAGCAGGGGGCGACTTCTCTGGTTTCAAAAAGAAGTCTGATTGTATATAAGTGCTCTGACTTGATTTATTACCTCAGGAAATAGACTTGTCCTGATGCCGATACCAGTATTGGAAATTCCGATACCATAATTTATTAACCCAGAAAAAAATCAACATGTTTAACCAGAAATCCATTCTTCCTCGCCGCTCCATAACAGCAGCCTTCACTGTGCTGTCACCCTGGATGTATCATGGCTGCTACTGACAACTAGTGTTTTAGAGCAGCGAAGAAGAACTGATTGCAGGTAGTTTGCCGCATGACGATAGCAATCAACAACAACAAGTAAAACTATATGTATTTGTTCATGTTTTATGAAGGGTTTAACCTGAACCAGGCAATACAACGAAGATAGTAATCATATCACATCCATACATAGGCAGTAGTAAACAGCTGTTAAATAATATACTGCTAGTTCAGGTATCAGAATTGGTATCGGGAACCATTCCGTTGTCCGGTCTGGGAGTTGTCCGTGTTTTCATCTTAGAACTTTAACTCTTTCACAGTGTGTTTTCAGTTCATGAAAGTTAATTGTAACATTTTGGTCGCCTAAAAATGTCTTATTCAGCGTGCGGTTGTGCTTAGCTCCACCCTCTCGTGTCATTTCTGGTTCCAGAAAAACAAGATGGCGACGGCCGATATGCCAAACTCGATGCTTCAAAACCATAGCCCACAAACCAATGGGTGGCGTCACGTCCATTTCTTATATACAGTCTGTGGTACAACGTGACAGTCCGTCCACTCACTCAGTGTGGGTTCAGTGTGTGTCAGAAACCTGCAGCAGTCACGACACAGCTAAGAGAAGATACCACCTACTGTCTTCATCTCAAAGGAGCGTGGGCCCGCATCAGTTCTGTCATCAACGCCTTCAACAAACCATATTAGCACACAGAGATACAACGGTACCGCACCTCCGTCAATCAATAATCAATTAGGACCACGTTGCACAGGAACAACAGCCTGATCCAGCTTGAAAATATTGCTTAAAGATTTATCACCACCACATACCACGTACATAAAAACATCATGTGGGCCGATCAATACCAGTAGGTTGGGTTGTGAATGCTCCTACATGGTTCACAAAAGGGTTAAAAATAGCAGCGTTGAAGTAAATAAATACAGAAGAGGTTAGAAGGCATCTTATTTTCAAGGTTTGAGTTGTATAATTTGCTGTGCTTTGTACATGGATTCTTTTGATGGCATTTCATTCCTTTAGTTGTGACCAAAAACAAGATTCTATCTATTAAAACATGCTGTATATAACATGTTGACATGTTCATTTAGTATGGGATCTGAAGCGTTCAATATTAAATATATAACATATTATGGAATAAATAATCATGACAAGATTGTGTATAATAAAAATAAGCAAAATTATTTAAAAAAAAAAACTTAACTCATTATTAGTTAAAGTTTTGTTGCTCACTTTTATTCTATCATAGAGATTTTTATATAAAAATGTAATTTTTAAAAAAAATATTATTTCAAAGTGGCATTTCTCCCAGTGATGCTTTTATTTAGGGATGCACCGATCCGACTTTTTCAGTCTCGATACCAGTGTTTAATTAATAAGCTGTATGACTCACTGTGTGGAAGTGGCTGGGATCATTCTTTTATGTGTAAGGAAACATCAAGCATGATTTAAACATTGCTTTTCTCACTTTGTAAAACAAAAAGTAACAAATAAAAACATAGATATAAATTTACTGAATTGTCATTTATTATTAAAATAATAAATTGTGCACCAGCAACTTGGTAAAAAATAAACAAAACCTTTATAATTTAGCAACCAATTGGTCAAAACTCAGAGAGGAATTAAAATTACAGTATATGTATATAGTATATAAGCATAGAATTGAATTGAATAGATCGGCCCCATTGTCACAGATACCCGATCCAGCTATTTATGGCAACTGTCACCAATCCTTGCCCTTCATCTTTCAGCCAATCACATGCCATTTAGGGCTTCAGGGTCCCAGTAGGTGGTAAAAGGTCAAAAAGGGGCCGCAACCGACATTCATTCTCATTTCTTGATTATTTTTTTCTTCAATGAATACGTCTGGAAATAGACAAAATTGGCATCACAGATCCTACAAACCAAGTTCTCATCTTCATCATGCTTTTTCTACCAAATTGGATTGCCAAATACAAATACTGTACAAAAACCCCACGGAGACTCACCAACCTGAAGCTCAAAATGGTGTCTAATTTTAAATATGTTGGATCCCATCATTAAAAAAAAGCATGTTAGAAAGGTGGCCAGTAGTATTATCAGATTCAACCTGGCTAACTTAAAGCATATGAGATCACATCTAACAACAGAAGCAGCCAACCTCTTTATGCATGATATTATCGTCTCCCACATAACATACTGTTTTACAAGCTGGTCACATGACATCACGGCAACTCTGAAACTGAGTGCCTTCACAAACAGACGCTAAAAACACTTGGCCAATAGCTATCACCATTGACATACGGTACAAAAGTACAAGTTCTTTCATTTTAACAGTTTTAAACATTTTTCAGATGCTTGTCTGCACCTCCTACACTGAGTCGGTTCTTAATGCGGAAGGACAGTAGAGGCTGGCCAACGAGGGCAACTACCAGAGGGGGCTGTGATGTACAATACAGACGTAGCAAGTTTGGGCAAACATTGTTTTATTTACTATTTATGTATTGTATTGAATCATATTGTGTTATGTTGTACTGTAGTGCTTGCTGAAGCATCGTATTGATAACAGGGCCCAGGGACTACACATGAAAATGAGCTCATTAGCCAACTCTGGCACATCTACATGGAGGTGGAAACTGAAATGTTGATTAATGTGCTCTGTCCCTGGTAAATACATAAATAAATACCAAAGAGATTCAATCACATAATTATACAAGGAGAGAAAAATGTGTAATCCTCATTTTGAGGTTAAAAATGTGATTTTTTTTGCTTAATAAATGACTTTGTGGATTAAAGGAGTAGTTCGACATTTTGGAAAATATGCTTCTCTGCCTCCTTGCCGAGAGTGAGATGAGGATATTGATACCACTGCCATGTTTGTGTGTTAAATATATACAGTACAGGGCTACAGCCAGCAGTCAGTTCACTCAGTTCAGCATAAAGACTGAAAACAGGGGAAAACAAGTCGCCTGACTCACTGGTTCACATCTACCTACCGGCGACGCTCACCTAACTGCCTTTTGTTTTTTTTTTCAACAATTGGTGGTTTGTGCAATACTAACTCATGGCCTTATCTTGTCTTTATGCTAAGATAATCTAGCCAGAATGAGAAAAAGGCTGATACCACTGCCATATGTGTATGTTAAATATACAGGGCTACAGCCAGCAGTTACCGCTACTAACTGTCTTTAACACGCTAACACAATCGATATTTCGGAGGTTGTAGCGGGCTCAGTTTTGAAGCCAGAGTGAAGATACTGGTATCATATGAAACTAAAAAACCTAAGGAATCCATTGGTACCAACCATGTCATACTAGCTTGTCACAAAGGAGCCTAAATAATGCTCCAATCTTACACTAAATTTTGGCGAGGAAATTCTAATTTTCAAAAGGGTCCCTTGTGCTCTGACCTCAAGATATGTGAATGTAAATGGGTTCTATGGGTACCCACGAGTCTCCCCTTTACAGACATGCCCACTTATGATTTGAGCATATTTTTAATGCTAAATGCAGTACCTGTGAGGGTTTCTGGACAATATCTGTCATTGTTTTGTGTTGTTGAATGATTTCCAATAATTAATATAAACATGCATTTGCATAAAGCAGCATATTTGTCCACCCCCATGTTGATAAGAGTATTAAATACTTGACAAATCTCCTTTTAAGGTGCATTTTGAACGATTTTTGATAATTTGTGGTTTGAGTGATAGTATTTCTTGGCCTTGTCTTGTCCTGATGCTAAGCCTTTAGCACACAGACATGAGAGTGCTTCTATCACTCTTCTTATCTCACTCTCGGCAAGAAATCAAATGAGGGTATTTCACAAAATGTTGAACAATTTCTTTAACCAATTACCAAATGAGTTAAAGATTGATTGCTTAATAGTTTCAGTGCTTCTTAAAACTATCATGAATCACAAAATGTCCGAGGCGCTCTGGTTCAGCAGTGACCGATAAGGCGGATATTCTCTCAACCCACCCTGGAAAATAAAACCCATTGTTAACCGCTGCTGGCTGACAGATGGATTGCATAGCCACCTACACACACACACTCACCATAGACGGAGCACTCTTTGTACATTTGTGAATAACTTCAATTATACTGAGACGGTTCCACAGCCTGACTTGAACCTTAAAAAACCTGTATACCGTTTATCTTGAAAAGGACAGCTCACATGCTGAGAGATGAGGCCGGTGGCAAATCTGAAAGCCCGCTATTATGTATCAATCGTTGAAAAGGCTGCATTTTCAATATCTCCCCATGTCATTGCAGTTTGAAGGGCACAGCCATATCGTATGCTCTACTCAATCTCTGAAGAGCATACACGCTGAGTACACACATTTACATTTATATACATGCATTTGGCTGATGCACTTTTTCCACAGAATGACTTACAACAATGAGAGCAACAGCGGCTTCAGCTCTGACTTTTACAATGCTTATGAAGCACCGAAGAGCACAGGTGAAAAACGGAGCATCGTGAAAAATATGCGACCTCGGGTGATGCCGTCGGAGAGAATGTGAGGAAGAATAAGTGGGAGAAATAAGAGCTAATAAGAGGGGTCGAATGGATTTTTATCTTTTCTGTCACCGAATGTGCTTTCACTGGGACTTTGGCAATTGTACACCATCTGACTGAATCATCGGAACGGGAGAATATTTCAGCTGCTTCCAGTAGACCCGGAGAAATTAGTTTTCTTTTTCAGTTTTTGGGAAATTCATTAAACCTGATGCCTCGCCCTTGGGAGAGAACAAGGCATCAGCAAAACACAGATGCCACCTTGAAAACATTTTTTAAATGAGAAATATCGGCAGAATTATACTACATCACTGAGACTAATGAAACTGACATCTTTAAGAGGTCCTATCTGGAGTTGTTAGCTGTGAAATGTGCCTGTTGAGGCCCATCTATTTCAGCTGTGGGATACTAACATATGAACTCATTTCCATACGGCGGAATGTACTTTTGCACGTCTATATTAACGGTTCCAGAAGTACAGACTGGGGACGACCCAGGGCCTTTACTCGGATTCCACGGGGTCCTAAGCAAAATGAGAAGTGGTTTAATTTTCCTCTTATTTCATTGCTTTGCCCGAGATGTTGCAGCGCTGAGAGGACGCATAAAAATAAGTGATGAATTATAGGTTCCATTCCACCTACCGTGGTTATCGCCCCAGAAACTGACAGCTTTATGATTCTGAACCAAGACAACAAGCAGCAAGTACAAAAGCTACATTAAAACTCGTCTCAGTGAGCTCCCCTCCTACTCAGTGTTGTCTAATGCTGTCTGTGGTCTCATGTAGGGATGGGCGATAATTTAATAAACATGCCGGGTATAATGTAAGTGCACTTTTTCTATTGAGAGATCAGAGAGGCTGAGAAGAGATGGGAATTGTAAAAAAACTAGATGTATTTCCTCTCCAAATAGTCTCAAATAGGACTTTTAAATGTTCCTGTAACCTTCTCTTTCTGTAGGTCCCTACCTTAAGTCTTAGAAAGTTACATTTGCATGTGAATGTCTTGCCACTGGGCTCTGCAGTTTTTAGCAAACGTTACTCAAACTCAGGAGGAAATAGAGCATTTGTTGGGGGACTATTTTTAGCGGTGGATGAATACACATTTGGAGCTTGAGTGAGTATTTGGGGCAGCAGGACGGTGTGTGTGTGTGTGTGGGATTGAGTTAAAATAAACTTGCATGGTGATGAAGGAACTTGTCACCCAGTGCAACAGTGTGGGTCAACTCGAGGACAAGCTTGAAGATGGGTGTGATCTGAGCAAGGTCGCTGGAAGTAGGGGGGTAGGAAGTGGGGAAGGGGCCACTGACCCTCCACTTTACGTCCCTGGTCTTTTTTGGCGTTGCGGCTAGTGTGATCCCATCGCAAGATGGTCTGTAGTTTTTTGTTTGTGTTTCTATGATGAACTTTTTCCAACTCTTTGTTGATATTGTAGCCTGAGTATCTTATAGAGTGCTACAGGAATGAGTCCTAAAACCCGTAAATTAGTAAGCACTTTAGCACGTCCGGTTCCCTCATCTGGAAGTCGATTGTTTTTTTGAATTGGTATTTAGTTAGATGCCTGAAATAAGGCCTGTGGTTAACACAAGCTGAAGAGATTTTAACGTTTTGTTCTACAATATAGAAAACGTGAATATTGAAGCCTTTAGGTATCTTAAAAAAGGCAGTTGCTAACAAGCGGCTAAATGAGATGACTAAACGTCGTCACGCCAACTCGTCTGCCTTTACAGCCTCACTGTGTATACTCGCGTTCATGTGACCATGGTGTAGTTAGTTTACAGCCTAACATTTGCTTTATACTTCTGCCGATTGTATTCACACTTCAAAAATCATAAAATTTTCTGCAATAATCCAAAACCCAATGGAAAAATCCCATTGGCTTTTTGTCAAAGGAACCCGTGAAATTGTAACTTCTGTTTGGCCTATAAAAGTACGCCCTCCATGTCAGCCATTCGCCTGATGAAAACCAGGTAGGGTCGAAGCATTGCCTGTTCAGTCTAATAGAGTTCAGGAGCTATGATTCAGTACGGGGATAATCTGTTTTCCTTCAAATAATTCAGCATTATCATATACACTATCACTTTCAGTGAAATCATATTGAGACAATGTGATTATGTCATTGTTTTCCTGAAAAAATGTTGTATTTAAAAATGTTTAACAAAGAGTTACTGCACTTTCCTTAAAAGCAACGTTTCCTATATTTGCCATATTGTGATATACTGTAAAATATTCTATTTAAAGGGGCATGACTTCATGTCTTCTGGAGTAACATCACCGGGATTATCTCGTTTTAGATTTGTAAAGTAGACTACATGTATTTAACAGAAAGCCTGTGTTACACACTGGAGACATGGAGTTTGTTTGAAAGACAGGCCAGACAGAGAGGATCCAACACAAAGAGGCTATTTGGTTACATTAGGGAAAATATAGTATGAGGCATTTTTTGGAGTTTGATAAGTACAAGGTAAGAAAAGTCAGGATATCTTGGCCTCTGCAACATCGATTTGTTACCACTTTTTTTTGAGTACTCTAACTATGGTAATACTAAATCACTGGAGTACCCTTTAAATATCCTGATATTGATTTCAGCCATATCGCCTGGGCCTAGTCTCACGCATATCTACTTCATTTGGGAGGCCCTGCTTTAGCCAAAAAACCAAACACAGTTTGCAATATCAACAACTGCATTGTTATGCCTCTTGTGTATTTTACAGTGAGCACATCTCATAATGGGCATCATCAACACCAAACACTCGCTGGCTCAGGTGTTGAATATCCCCTTTCTCCGGTCATGATATCAGCACAGATGTACACTCACACTGCCATTAACCATTAATTGTGTCTTTAGAGCTCTGTGTGTGTCACACACTCAGCCTTCCATTTATATGCTCTCAGTACTCCAGTTTATCATACAAATGTCCAGCATGTCTCTCACTTGCATTTAAATGCATACGATGAGGATGGACAGAGGGGAGCGTATCTATGTTCCCAGGATCCTATGTTCCCAGGGTCCTATGTTCCCAAGGTCTTATGTTCCTAAGCTCCTATGGTCCCAGGGTCCTATGTTCCCATGGTCCTATATGCCTAGGGTCCCATGTTCCCAGGGTCCTACGGTATGTTTCTAAGGTCCTATGTTCCCAGCGTCCTATGTTCTCAGAGTCTTATGTTCCCAGGGTCCTATATGCCTAGGGTCCTAGGGTCCTATGTTCCAACATTACATACGATCATATGTGATTGGCTTTTTTTCACATGTAGATTAAAATTTCCACATAAGGAAACAAAGCATGACACACAAAATCGTGTGAAATTGTACCTTCTAAATGTAAATTCCAAATGTTCACACATGGTCGCATGCAATCTGCTGTTTAAACATGTGAACAGATATTTGAAAATAAAATGTCCCATGTGAACTGGACATTTTCACAAGAGACTGGCTTTTTTAGGGTCTGAAAAGTGAAGCCAATGCTGAAGTGCCTTAAACTTGCATTTGTTCTAACAGCCAGCAGGGGGCGACTCCTCTGGTTGCAAAAAGAAGTCTGATTGTATAGAATTCTATGAGAAAATGAGTCTACTTCTCACTTGATTTATTACCTCAGTAAACATTGTAAACATGAGTTTATGGTCTCAAGCGCTAGTTTCAAGTCTTCTTCAATACAGCATGATGTTCATTTAGTAAATTATGGTCCCATTTAGAGTCAAATAGACCATAAAGCAGGGGATGCTTTAGGGCGTGGCTACCTTGTGATTGACAGGTCGCTACCATGACATTGTCCAGTCTGGGTGTTGTTGGTGTTTTCATCTTGCAACTTTAACCCTTTCACAGTGTGTTTTCAGTTCATGAAAGTTAATATTAACATTTTGGTAGCCTAAAAATGTCTTATTCAGCATCCGGTTGTACTCAGCTCCACCCTCTTGTGTCACTTCCAGTTGCAAGAAGCCAAGATGGCGACGGCCAAAATGCCAAACACAAGGCTTCAAAACTGTAGTCCACAAACCAATGGGTGACGTCACTGTGACTACGTCCACTTCTTATATACAGTGTGTGATTTGTACCTAAGAAATTTGCACAACCAGCCAGTTCTCATTCCCAGGTTGTCAAAAACATACATATTTTAACCTAAACCATGATCTTTTCCTAAACCTAGTCAAGTAGTTTTGTTGCCTAAACCTAAGTGACGCCAAGGGGTCCCGAAAAGGCGTCGTACCCAGGGAACACAGGACCCTTTATCATGCTCCCATTATATGCCGTATGAATCTGGGGAGTATTGGACCCTGGGAACATAGGGATGACCCCGGACCGGCCTGTCAACTCTCCAGGTGCGTGTGAGTCTATGTATCGATTTGAGCTGGGTTTTCACTTCTTTCTTCTTCTTCTTCCTCCTCCACTGTGATTTGTTTGACAGGACTCGTTCCCACCCCGGGGTCTCCGGAGGTGGCAGTGGGTGTTAAGTGTAAATCTGAGGCAGCAGCTCCACCTCTCTCAGGGTTTCTTACGGCCACGTACAGTGGTCTCTCGACAAAAGCAGCTGACAGGTAAATGTTGTGCTTACACGGTTCAGAGAATTTGTGAGAAATTGCGCGGCTGCGTAGCCGGCATTCTGGGTGACTGATGGAGCAACAATATCACACACACAGGCAGGCAGGCAGAGGGAGACACGCCGAGATGAGCGAGGCAGGCAGGCAGGAAGATATTCATTGGTGAGGAGAGACCGCAGGAGCACACACACACACACATACACACACATTGGTGAGATGAAGCAAAGCGGAGGTTGAAGGACAAGTCAGATTCAGCTTGTTTCTATGTAAAATTATGTGACAGTGGTTCTCAAACACACACTCTCATAGGGAAATGCAACATGTTAAAGTATGCAAAGTCAGAACAATTTAGCACACATACACATTTCCACGGCATGGTCAGACTGTAGGGCTGCACTACAGCATCTGCACTGCAAATCAGACACATATGTGCACAAAAACTGTATTAAAAGAGTGCTGAAGTCTCGAGACCCACGTGTGACCTCTGACATGTATATGCACTTGCACCCCTTTTGTGTGCTCAAACAGTCCTCAAGCATTGACGCCAAGGTTTCCTGTTGATGAGGGAACGGCCACATTCGAGCCTCAAACCTGATATCAGATTCTATCCTCCATCCATCCTCACCCCCTCTGCTGATTGTTTCTATGTAAAATTATGTGACAGTGGTTCACATACACACACACACACACACACACACACTCATAGGAAAATGCAACATGTCCAAGTATGCAAAGTCAGAACAAATTTAGCACACACACACACATCTCCACAGCATGGTCAGACTGTAGGGCTGCATTACAGCATCTGCACTTAAGCCTTCAAATCAGACACATGTGCACACATATGTGCAGAAAAACTCTATCAAAAGAGTGCTGACGTCTCGAGACCCACGTGTGACCTCTGATATGTGGTTTGCACACAACAGTGCTCAACCATTGATGCCAAGATTCAGTCCCTGTTGATGAGGAAACGGCCACATTCGAGCCTCGAACCTGATTCAGATTCGAATCTTCACCCTCTCTGCTGATCGATCATGCGTCACGACTTGTGAACGCTGTCACACTGCAAACTGACCATCCGGACCTGCAGTATTACTGGGCTTGTGTGTGCGTAACAACCCGGAGAGAGCTGCTGCTGCTGCGCGTAAAAAGCACGAAGACGCACAGCAGCGCACTCTTTCTCTTTCTACATCTCCCCTTTTTCTTTATTTCCCCCCACGCAAACTCACCCTGCAGGGTGTGCACGCAGGTCCTCCCAGTGCCGTCTCTTGATGCGTGTCCGTGTATCCAGTAAAAAAATAATAAAAAAAGAGGTTGGAGAGCGCGATCTGCAAAGCCAAACGCCACCGACTTCCTTTCTTCTTCTTCTCTTCTTCTCCTTATCCTCCTCTTCCTCTCACTCTTCCCCTCTTCCCCTGGGCAGGTTGAGCTGTAATAATCCAGACATTGTCCTCTTCATCAGCACATAAAAACACGCAAAGATGGGGTTGGAAAAAAGACTCCGCGTCACAAGAGTTCGGAGTTTTTGGAGCGAATATTCTCCTCTTTCTGGTTTGAGATGGAGATGGAGATGCTCTTCTGTGTAATCCGCGTTCAGAAAGAAAGCAGTCTGAGTGAAGCAGTCCACGTTCTGACAAAGCTCCGGATTAAGATGTTGAGTCAAACCTGGGAGTTGAAAGTTTGCTTTCAAGGCTGGAGAAATAAATCCCAGGAAGATGTGTTCTTTTTCTTCTCTCGACCAAAAAAAGAAGTCCCCTCAGAGGGACTGTAGCGCACCTGCGGCCGGAACCACGGAGACGCGCAGGTATCTACAAACTGTGCACCCTCCTCCTCCTCCTCTTCTTCTTTCTCTCCTCTCCTCTCTCTCTTTCTGTGTGTGTTTTATTCCGTGTTTTTATTCCCGGACTGCCGAGTCTCTCTGCGCCACGGTCATCACTCAGTGTCAAAGCCTGGCGTTGGTTCTCCCAAGTAGCTCAGGAAAGCGTCTCTTTACACCAGAGCTCTCCTCTCCTCTCCTCTCTTCTCTCTCTCTCTCTCTCTCTCCTCATCAGGCTCCGTCCATCCTCCTGTTGTGAAACCACACCCCCCCTCGGCAGCGATTGGCTGAAACCCGCAGAGAAGGAGGAGGAGAGGGAAGGTGCTGCGATGATGCGAGACAGAGCTGAGGAGAGACAGAGAGAGAGAGAGAAAGAGAGAGAGAGAGGGGAAACGACAAGATGGAGAGAGAGAGGAGAGAGAGAGAGAGGGAGAGAGGGGAAATGACAGGATGGAGAGAGAGAGAGAGGAGAGAGGGGAAACGACAGGATGGAGAGAGAGAGAGAGAGAGGGAGA